>VOCT01110212.1:0-11973 GCA_007922175.1 Pelusios castaneus
TGTAACCTCTGGAGTATCCTCCTGCGGATCTGCTTGGTCTTCATGCTGTATACAATGGGGTTCATCACTGGAGGGACCAGCACATAGACGTTGGCCATAATGATAAGGACAAGAGGAGATGCATGTTTCTCGAAACGGTGGATCACGGAGATGCCAATCATGGGGGTGTAGAAGATCAGGACAGCACAGATATGAGAGACACATGTGTTGAGAGCCTTGAGGCGCTCCTTTTTGGTTGCGATGCTCAACACAGTCTTAAAGATCATGATGTAGGACAGGATGATGAGCATGGCATCTAAGCCCATTGTGATGAGGACTGCAAACAAGCCATAGATGCTGTTGATCATTCTCTCAGAGCAGGCAAGTTTCATGACATCCTGGTGGAGGCAGAAGGAATGGGAGAGGACATTGGGGAGACAATATTGCAGCCGCCGGAGAAGAATGGGGGTTGGCATCACCATGAGCACACTTCTCACCATGAACGCCAACCCCATCCTGGAGACAGTTGCATTGGTTAGGATGGAGGTGTACCTCAGCGGTTTGTGGATGGCCACACAGCGGTCAAAAGCCATGATCAGCAGCACTGCTGACTCCATGAAGGAGAACGCGTGGATGAAGTACAGTTGGGCAAAACAGGCATTTACACTGACCTCCCTGGATTGAAACAGAAAGATGCTCAGCATAGTGGGGAGTGTGGAGGCTGAGAGACCCAGGTCGGTGACCGCCAGCATGCATAGGAAATAGTACATGGGCTGATGGAGACTTGGCTCCATACGGATAATTAACAGGATGGTGCAGTTTCCTAGGATGGTTGCAATGTAGATGGAGCACAAAGAGATGGCGATCCAGGTGTGTGCTTTCTCCAGCCCTGGGATGCCCATTAGGAGGAATATCTCAGGGCTGGCTGAGGTGTGATTGAAAGCTGCCATGCCACAGCACCCATGTGTCAGATGCTGTTATCTGGAACTAGAAGCAATGAAATGATTGACTAGATGGTCATAGGCCACAGAGCCTGTTCACAACATAGTGCATGTCCTTGGGCCAATCTCTTCCCCGATGTAACTCCTCTGGTTCAAAAGCAGCTCCTCGGGTTCCTCTGGGGGGAATTCAAGAGTCTCTGTTAAGGAAAGGAGGGGGGAACAAAGCTTGTGACAACTGATATACTAACAGAGTAGTTTGGATAAGGAGTAGGGCATCTGGTCCAGTCCACTGCACATGAGAAAATAACCTGGCATTCCCCTAATGTCCCATTTGGAAGGGAATCTTGTCTCATTTTGATGGGTTACCCGGCCTTCACAATCTCTCCTTGCTCTTATTACCTGTCTGATTTTCTGACTTCTATGGATCACTTATGATTTCTCCTGAGGCAGCTAAAACCCCCATTCTTCCATTGGCTAACTCCATCCCTGCTTCTTTGAAACAAGAGATCGTAGAGGTGTACTTCTGATATCCTGCAACTTCCACCCAGTGCCAGTTAATACATCTCTCTATCACCTCATTCCAGAGCTCCCCAGCTGCAGCTCAGACTTTTCCCATGGGCCAAATCCTGAGGGCCCTGCTCCAGAAAATCTTCCGCTGAAATCCATGGGAGTGAGAACTTGATGAACCCTGAATAAAGGGTTTGTAGCTGTCCAGTGAAATAGACTATACTCATATTTAACTCTGAAAGGCTGTCTGGCTTTCATGGACGGGTGCTGAGAGCATACAGAATATACACTGTGGGTTCAAATGTGGATGGCCAAAGCTGGATACCTCAATCCACATTTAGACAACCAATTAAAAAGGCCTGGTTGCTAGAGGTGCTGAACATTTGGAGTTCCCAGCACTTACCTGTAGTCAACATGGCTGAGGTGGGTCCTTATACTATTGGCCTGTGGAGCACAGTGGCCACCTGAACCCTATTTCGTCCCTCCCTTTCCCACTGCCTCTATCACCCCCACCATCTTCCCTTCACAGTCAGCTCACATCACTGTTTGCAACTCTCAGTTTCAGTAAGAGCTGCAGCCGGAGTACCCCCAGGTGGGTCTGACTTTCCTCTTCCATTCAAGTCAAAGGAGTTGCCCCAACGGAGGGTCCCCGTGTCCACATTGAAAGACCTGGGTAGGGACTTTGGGGACTATGCAGCTCAAATAAATAGTAACAGCTTACACCAGTTTTTACAAACTGTAAAATCTTGATTTACACCAGCATAAGGCCTGGACTTATTAGACCCTCTTAACCAAAAACCAACAGCCCCAAAGCAATAAACCTGGAATCCCACTTCACTTTGACTCATTGTGAATAAAAAAGGGGGTGCTAGATTTACCTCCCCTTTCCTCTCCCGCTAGCTGGCTCCAATGCCTGTACTTCTTCCCTTTTTAGTTTGACTTTCTCAAAGCCATCAGATTCATTTTCCTAAGTGGAGTTTCTCCCATTGACTGTATTGCCCCACTTCACTGTCAGAGACAGAGAAAGAGGAATAATCTTCTGTGTTCTTAGTGTACGTCATCAGCTGGTGTATTGGCCCCATGTAATTACATGCACAATTAAGGAGAGCCGTACCAGTCTCTACATCTAGTGTCAAACCAGTAGGGATAACAGTATTGCTCCAAATTTACACCAGCATGCATGAGTTCAGAATCTGATCCTTAGTTTTATATCAGTTAAAACTGCTGATGAGAACATTTGAGAATAACGCACAGATTGGCAGGACAATAAATTATGATGAGGACAGGGCATCATCACACAGGGCCTTCTGGATGCTAGCTAACAGGGCCCATTACAACAAAACACCTTTGAATACAGCCAAAAGAAAAGATAGGTCCTCAGAAGAAGTGACCGTGGAAGGGATCCAGGGGTCAAAGCACACAGCCCCAGCTCCCAGTGACACTGTGGTACAATCACTGTCTGTATAAGTAGGCAATGGGAAGGGGATTTTACATCTACATGGTGTCAGGGATACGGTGAGTGGAGACTGCACCCGTATCATGGATCCTCATTTTGAAAAGGAGGCTGACAAACTAGAGAATCTACTGGGAAGAGTCCCACACATGATTTGCAGGAGAAAGGAAAAGCTTCACATGGGACACGTAAAGAGGTCAATGTGTTCAGTTTATCTAAAAGATGATGTCTCTTCACGAGGAAAAAATGTGAGGTTATAAGTGGCTCTTTAACCTAGCGGAGAAAAGCAGAACAAAGTCAGTGATTGGCAGCTACAGTCAGACAAGCTGAAATGGAAAATTAGTCATTTTTATTTTAACAGTGATAGAGGTTAACCATTGGGATATCCACAGCCAAGCTCCAGGAAGGGGGAGAGTTCAATTAACCAGACTTTCTAAGTCTGATGAAGGAATTACCATGTGAAAATCTGTGGTGTGGGGTATGGAGGAGGTCAGGGCACCTTATTATTAATGATAAATTTAGGTTTCACTCTGTTCTATATTAGACTTCATTCTAAGTCCTTAGGAGAATACTTGAAATTCTCCTTACCTAATTTGTTTTATTATGTGAAAAGAGAATACACTCCTGACCAGAAATATGTATCTACTTGGTATCTTCTACGGTGCATTTCTACAGTAAGATGGGATGCACATATTGATTTCAGACCTTCAGGGCGAGAAATCAAAGCAGCCGGCTTGAAAGGCTGACATTGTGTAAATATTTTCTGGCTGCTGATACTGGGAATATCTCCTTGTGGCTGTCCCTTTTCTGTCTTTCTGAGTGCTTCACTCTCCTGTAAGTACATTAACACATTAATGGATCTTCCTCAGGCTCATGTGAGGCAGGTGAGTCAACAGCATTGCTCCTTTTTTGGAACACTACACGATTCTATGTATTCTGGGATGACTTCTCCTCTCCATCATGATACTGTAAATCCAGAGTCAAACCCGGAAAGACAATATCAGATGTATAGCAGTGTAACAGAGATTAGAACTGGAGGAATCAACACACTTACCAAATTCAGGCATGGAGCAAGAGGAGAAAATGAGAATGATGTTCACCAAACAGGGCTGCCATACACTATAGGGTATCCATGCGCAGTGTTCTTTGCCTGTCAGGTCCGCATGTGACACTGCTTATATGGGTTCACTCTTGGCCCCTTGGGGGTCACCAGTCATCTGGGGACATCAGCTGCTTCAAAAAAAGTCTGTGTTTTCTTTAACCCTATAATTGCCACTAACCAAGTCTGAGAGCCTTAGGTACTTTGAATCGATACAGTTCCTTTGACCTCATTGGAATTGCACTGAACTACATGAGTTGAGGATCTGGCCCATTAACATCAATGGCACTACACCTGTTCACACTAGTTAAGGATCTGGTCCTGGGATCTCAACAGACCTACAACATTGTCTACTAACTAGCTGGTAGACTGGACTTTTGACAACAGTGGAGCTACTCTAGTTTTTGCCAAGAAGGATTTGAGCCCAAACTATTGAATTAGATTTTTGTCAGGAAGGATTTGAGCCTGAACTATTAAACAATAATAAGAGAATCCATGTCCTTGAATGTTCTGTGTTTTGGGTTGTCAGCCCTCAGTGTTCTCTCTCAGCTCCAGCAAACCATCTTTCTTTGACATACTGGTTTGGCAAAGTGAAAAAAGCAATATAAACAACTACCCATTTCTGAAACCAAATTGGAGCTTTCTGGTCTGTGCATTTTGCACCCCCAAACCCAAGCATGCTTTCCCCTTTCATTTCATGTTTTTCACCTGTCTCCTCACTCCCACAGTATCGCCAGGATTGGGAAAGAGAATGCAGAGACCCTTTTAACTGGAGACTTCTTTAGTTAAACACAAGATCCAGTGAACTTGAGCTAAAGGCTCTAGCTGAGAGCTGGAAAAGATTAGCAATAATAAAACCTGAAGTTTAGCTCAGACCTTCTATGATATGTTTATATGACTCCTCCCTCCAGACTGCTTGGCCCACACTCCAGATCCTCTCTTCCCTCCCTATGAACCCATCCGTGCTTTCAAACAAAGGATAGCATTTGCTCCAGTTTCAAAACTGAAAGACCAGGCAATAAAATGACAGATGAAATTCAATGTTGATAAATGCAAAGGACCACACATCACAAAATAGAAAAAAATAATACAGGATCTAAATTAACTGTTACTACTCAAGAAAAAGGCTTCGGAGTCTTTGTGAATAGATCTCTGAGAGCATCCACTCAATGTGTAGCAGCTATCAAAAAAGCTAACAGAATATTTGGAATCATTCGGAAAAGATAGATAATAAGCCAGAAAATATCATAATGCCACTCTCTAAACCCATGGTTCGCCCACACCTTGAATGCTCTGTGCAGTTTCCAGTGACCCATCTCAAAGGAGATACATTTGAATGGGAAAATGATTAGGAACATGAAATAGTAAACGTATGAGGAGAGTTTAATAAGACTGGGATTTATAAGCTTGGAAAAGAGACGACTAAGAGGAGGGGTCATTGTAGAGGCCTATAAAATCATGATTAGTGTGGCAAAAGTGTTTCTAACTGTAGCAGGGCTCTGGGATCGCCCCTGCTGGGGATCAATAATTAGGAAGGCAATAGAGCCAGTTTAGTGAGCTGTTGGCAGGGGAGCTCATGGGAGCAGCTGGTGTGCTCCTTAGGCCAGGTTCCATAAAAGTTCCCTGGCAGGAATCAGGGGGGTGGAGAAGGGGTTAGAGAGAAAAGGCAACTAAAGCTGAGGCTGCCTTTTCCTGAATTGGTGGCGCGTATCGGACCGTTTGGCCTGTGTTTATTGTATGTATTTGGTGGTGGATTGCTTAAACACAAATAAAGACTACAGGTGATGTCGGAACCTGCAGTTTGTGTGCACCTTGTAGGGGAAGAAGAGTGGACCATTGGGGGTAGAGCTTTGTGCAATGGCTACATGTGAGGGTTTGTTTGAAACTTAGAAGCTAGAGACAGTGTTCCTTGGTCCTGGATGGAGGAAACCCTGCAATGAATTGCTGAGCAACAGGGGCAGATGCACCAGGACTTTTAAAACTTCCAGGAGACCCACCAGGTGGAGAGGCAGGTGTTGCTTGCCTGGCAGGCTGAACAACAGAAAGCTGAACAGGATTTCATCAGAGAACAGACCACCATACAGCCCCAAATCCTGCAATCTGCGGTGAGCCCTGTCGGGGGATGGGAAGTTGAGCCCCAAGTTTAAAAAGTTTAAAAAGGATGAATTCGAATTGGAACAGGTGAAGAGAAGGGCTACAAGGATGGTCTGTGGAGTGAAAAACCTGCCCTATGCATGGTGACTCAAGAAGCTTGGCTTGTTTAGCCTAACCAAAAGAAGGCTGAGGGGGCATCTGATTGCTCTGTAAATACATCAGAGGGATTAACATCAGGGAGGGAGAGGAATTATTTGAGTATAGCACCAATGTGGACACCAGAACAAATGGTTATAAACTATCCATCAAGAAATTTAGGCTTGAAATCAGACACAGGTTTCTAACCATTAGAGGAGTAAAGTTTTGGAATAGTTTTCCAAGGGGAGTTGTGTGGGCAAAAACCATAACAGATTTCAAAACTGAGCTTGATACATTTATGGAGGGGATGGTATGAATAGCCTATTTTGGAAATTGACGGATATTTAGCTACGTGTGGTGGATATACAAGTGGCGTAAGAAGGGAGAGTACATGGGGTGGGTTCTGAGTTATTACAGAGAATTGTTTCTTGGGTAACTGGCTGCTGAGACTTGCCCATGTACTCAGGGTTTAACTGATCGGCATATTTGGGGTCAGGAAGGAATTTTCCCCCAGGGCGAATTGGCCTGGGCTCTGGGATTTTTTCGCCTTCCTCTGTAGCACAGGGCATGGCTCACCTACCGGTGAATTCTCTGTATCTTAAAGTCCTTAAATGATGATTTAAGGAGGTAAATAACTCAGTCATAGGTTGGTGGCCTATTGCTGGAGTGGGTGGGTGAGGTCTTGAGGCCTGCATTTTGCATATACTATATGTTACTGACTACCCTATTGCATGGGATAGAGCAGTGTGTGAAGAAAAACAAAACAAAACATGTATGTCCAAAGGGAGCTCAACTGAATCGAAGTGGGGAGATGGAAAAGGCTTTCCCTGCCTTTGATACAGCAAAATAAATTCCTTTAAGGAAGATCATTTCTCTGTTCATATTATCACCTTGAAAAAACCCCTGCTATAAGGTTTGGAATCCATGCAATTCTACCCTTAAAGCTAGGAAAGGTTCCTGACTTAATTAAAGATGAGCAATTATTGAATTGGTATTGAGCAATATGTTTTCAAAGATCAGGAATGGAACTATTCTGGGGTGCATCTACACTTGTAAATTAAGTCGACTTAAGCAAGCTGCTTAAGTCGACTTAAGAAAAATTAAGTTGACTTTGTAAAACCTCGTTTTAAGTCAAATTTTGGCTTAAGTCGACTTTAGAAAGTTGACTTAAGCCAGTGTAGACCTGGAGTAGCCCTAAGTCGACTCTAAGTCACCTTAGGGCTCGCCAGGACTTCCCCACTACCCTCCCTGCCAGAGGGGTGGCACAGGGAGTGCCTGGCATGCCCCCCCACAGGGCAGGACATAGCCCTGCCCACCCTGCCCCAGCCCCCTGTCACTTGGTAAGGGGTGCCCCCCTTGCCACCGTGGACCAGTCCCAGGTGCAGCTATCCCCTACAAGTCGACCTAGGCATCCAGTGTGGACGCTTTAGGTCGACTTTGTAGGGTCCCCCCAAAGATGACTTAAAATTTAAGTGTAGACATGCTAAGTCGACTTCACAAAGTTGACTTATAATCGACTTCGTTAAGTCAACTTAGCTAAGTCGACTTCAATTAACAAGTGAAGACATAGCCCTGGTGTTTGAAAAGTTGTCCTCAACTTCTATTAGGGACAATCAAGCAAATAGGGTTCGTGACCCCTCATCCCAACTGGGACAGTGGCATGATCCTTGTGTGTTTCATTCACTATATCATTTCCAGTGTTTCACCCAGACAAGGATGTGTTTAAGGAATTGGCAGGAGTCCCGTCTTTGGAAAACTTGGAAGATGGCGTCTATCGAGAACAGCTTAATCTGCTTCCCTTAGAAGTCTATCACCCTCCAACTTAAACTTGGAAAGTCCCACAGGTAGCCTGTTGCTTTCCAGTTCCTAACTTTGAAAACATTAAATTATTTAACCCAGATTATCAAGATTTGATTATTCAAAGTATCCCAACATTTCTTGTTCATATTCCACCATTAAAAGTGTCTTTAAAGACATTATTTATAAGATACTAAGATACTTTTCCTCAACCGCAGATAAAGAAGAGGAAAACATCCCCCCTACAATCAGTAAACCAACTTAATTCACATTTATGTAATGGGGTTTGTTTTTCAAATATAGCACTTTATGCACGTCTTATTTCATACGTGTATATCTTTCTTTATAAGTTTAAGAAATCCTGGTTTTATAGTAATATATTTAGGATAAGTAGGTAAGTTAGCCTAACTTTTATATTAGTAGCTGAAATGCAAGAGACATGCAGGCCTCTTGTTGTAAGAAATTACCAGAAGAGTCTGAATGCAAGAGCTTTGCAATAGGATATAGTAGGAGTAGTTGTAAAGTTAAAAATATCAAGGTGAATCTTGTTTCACTTTGATAAGACAATTTCAGAGCCTAATATATATGTCAATAGGTGAATGACAACTTTAGAGGAGACTTTTGACATTTTGATAGGACACCTCAAAACCCACAAAATTCATAAACAAGAAAAAGGGAAAGGTGATATGGAATATTCTAGTAGGGAAAATATGTCAATTGTACGCATGAACCCCTTAACCAATGATCTGAAGGTACCCTGAGAATTCTGGGGATAAGGACCCATATTTGGGTAAGGAAGAATGAGGTAATCTAGTTTATTATTAGAAGGGTATAAAGGTATAAATCCTGTTGTTAGTGGTAAAAAAGGAATATAAGGCCTTGGTATTTGGAGAACAATGAAGTTTCCAGTCCACAACTCTCAGTTCAACCTTTCTCAAGAAAAGAACACCACAGACCCATCTTGCTCTTTCTTAGCTACCTAGTCTTTGTTATTTTAATAATAAATAAATATATATAAAATAAAATATATAAATAAATAAATAAATAAAATTAATAAATATGTCGGCTAGGGTTGCTAGACTCTGCACTCCATGAGTCAATTTGAGACATCAGACATGCTTCTTAACTCCAGGCTATAGATAGAAGCAACCATAGCAACTATAAATTTTAATAGGAAACATAATCTATCAAATTATAAACTGTATAAGATTTCTTAGATGCATTCTGTATATATAAGATTATTTTATTGTACATGTATTAATCTGCTCTTAATTTTATGCTTTTATGCTTTTGGCAAGAAAAGGATTTTATAAAGTAATTTAAAGTATCTGTGTGACAATCACTCTTAACGATTCCCTGGGGGTTCCTAGTTCAAATTTATAAATATCTACTGTGGTCAGTTTCAGACACGAACCTGATATCCCTAGCAAGATTTACTGGCAATCCCAATTAAAATTCCAAATTCCTAATCCAAATCATAAAGACTCAGGCTATAACTCCTAACTCCCTAACAACGCAGGAGCCATGGGACCCAGGGTCAGCTGAGTCCTCTCTCAGAACATAGGCAAAACCATCAGGGGAATGATGGCTGCCCTAGCTCAGCCAAGAGAGGAAGGGACAGGCTTATACAGGAGGCCAGTAGGCGAACAGCCAGGAAAACTGGCACGCCTAAACTAATTCAGACTACAGAAAGGCGGGAGGGGGTGGCTCCTGGGGACAGGAGGAGGGTGAGGCAGAGGCTAAGATTGCCTGTGCTTTGAAGAACAAACAAGACTCCAAACAGCGGGAACTTGTTCTAAGTTTTCCAGGCTGAGAGTAAGCCGCTGAAAGGACCTTGGAGGGAAGGGCAGTTGGCCTGCAGGGTGCAAGTGGGTATGCTTCACTCCACCCATCCACAAAGGACTTGAGGTCAGCTGTGTTCTTTCAAGCTATAACCAATAGGAGGAGTTTGACTCAGCCCCCTGGGTACTCCAATCTCTTTTGAAGGTGGGGAGGAACAGGCCAGAGAATCAAACCCATGTAACTGGCTCCTTTCTATCCCCACTCTCCACAGCCCAAGGGCCGCTCTGGGCAGCAGGAAGGCTGGTCCTGTGGTTTGGGCACTCCTCTGTCATGCAAGGTCTAAGGTCACATAGGGAATCTGTTCAAGAAGTTGGAATTCAACATTGGTTGTCTAAATCCTGTTACCCTGCCTTACCCACAAAACCCTCTTTCCTTTTCCTGCCCACAGGATATGAGCAGAAAGTCATGTCGAAACAAAACTCAGTGGGCCTTAAAACTTGCCCAATAACAGCATGTGTGTAAAAGAAAGATTTTGTAATCGCTAAACATCAGCAGAAACTGTGAGTTGTTCAAGATAAGGACAGAATGTTTTGGAAGATGAGTTTCCTACAACCAGTGCATCAGTCTTCTCTTATGGTTGTGCTGTTTCTATCTGGTTTGTACTAGTTGTACTGACTCTGCTTTGTCTTTTAAATACTCTGGAAATCTGCAGGTGATCAGAGCTCACTTAGCGGACGGGGGATACTCTGTCCATTAACTGTCTTTCCCTGCAATTGCTTGGAATAAAAGTGGTGTCTTGCTGGAACCTGATCTCACTTGACTAGTAGTTTTTCTTCAACAGTCATGACCTGGAATTTAAAGGGATAAAATTCATCTATTTTTTCTGTTGCCTTTTCAAACAGCTGTCCATGTTCCTGTCACACATAAAAGCTTCCAGTCCTTTTGTTGAATTCTCCTAATGTCCTAAGCATCAGCAGCTTGTGGCCAGGTTTTCCATGAATAATTCAGCAGAGTTTAAATAAAATACTGAATGATCAAGCCACTCAACCATCCTGTGTTCTGGGTTTAGAGTAAAATTTATCATTATTTTTCAGTCTTTTCCAGGGCCAGTTGTCTTGAAATAGCTTTTATCCAAAAGGATATCAGGATGGAGACACAGGGTGCATCTACACTTGTAAATTAAATTGACTTAAGCAGGCTTAAGTCGACTTAATTTACTCCACGTCTACACTAGGCTTTCCTTAATTTGGCTTAAACAGCTTCTAAAGTCGAATTAAGGAAAAACTAGTTTGAATTAATTACACCTCGTTATAATTCGAACTAGTGTTTAAGTTGACTTTATTAAGCCAGTGTAGATGTCCTATCTCGACTTGGTTGATCTTGGGCGGCGGGGACAAGGGAGCCCCGGATGGCTCCCTTGTCCCCAGGGAAGCCCTGCTCCCTTCTCCCCAGACCCGCGGCTTCCCTGCAAGAGGAGCCGTGGTCCTGGGGAGAATTGCTCCCCAGCCAGGCCTCCAGCTGGAGGGAATCCCCCACTGGAACCCTGGCTGGAGTGCCTGGGAGGCTCCCTTGTCCCCAGGAAGCTGCAGGCAGCTCGTCCGCTACCTTCTTCCCAGGACCGCTCAGGTCCTGGGGAGAAAGAAGCACAGGCTCCCTTCTGGCTGGGACAATGGGGTCCTGGGGAGAAAGAAGCCCTGCAGTCCATTCTTTGGACCACACTCCAGCTGACAGGGTTTCCCGTCAGGGTTTCCCGTCAGCTGGAGCACAGGGTGTGGTCTGGAGAAGGGACCATGGGGCTCCCTTATCCCAGGGACCCATTGTCCTGGCCAGAAGGGAGTCCGCTTTTCTTTCTCCCTGGGACCTGAGTGGTCCCGGGGAGAAGGGAGCTGGGAGAGCCGCCCACGGCTTCTAGGTCCCGATAGAGCCAGCTGTGTACCAGCTGGTTCTCACTGGGACGAGCCGCACACAGCTTCTCGTCCGGGGAGAGCCAGCTGGCTCTTGCAGGGACAAGCCGCGAGTGGCTTCCTGGTCTGGGAAAAGCCAGCCCTGCAAGGCTGGATCTCCCTCCACCTACCCAGTCAACTTAGAGAATCTACTGTAGACTCTCTAAGTCAACTTAATAGGAGCACCTTTAAGTCGATTTAAGAGTCTTGTGTAGATTCTCTAAGTCAACTTAATAAGGT
>VOCT01110219.1:0-14785 GCA_007922175.1 Pelusios castaneus
TTAGCTTGTGCTAGCTTTAACCCTTTCATGGCCAA
Organism: Pelusios castaneus; assembly: GCA_007922175.1. Taxonomy (NCBI): domain Eukaryota; kingdom Metazoa; phylum Chordata; order Testudines; family Pelomedusidae; genus Pelusios; species Pelusios castaneus. The sequence goes on from VOCT01110219.1 coordinate 36, forward strand.
TGACAGACTGTAGGTAGTCCCATCACTGGGGAAGTGTGGTGAGATTACCAATCTGGACGACAGTGTAAGCCTGCCACAGGCGCTATTCCGGGAATTCAGGCTAGTGAGCACTGCGTGTACGGCTCAGAGGGGTCACAGGGATCCCTCGAGGGGGCCAAGTGGTATCAATGATGCTGTTACAGCTGTAATCATGCTGTAATACAATAACACAGGCTAATAATAGCTATATAGGTTCAGATTTCTCACAGGAAGCCGCCCTCCCTTCATTTCAAACCCCAGGTGCAGGCCACCGGAGGAAGATTCCACACAGCTCATTAATTGGAAATATCCCTCAGATTTTTTCCAGTAGGGTAGGTCCCTTCCTGTTTCCCTGAGCAGTGACGGGGTGACCCAGCATCCATGGAGCCCCAAAGTTATGCTCAGATCTCACTGATCCCCTGATAGCTAGGACCTCCCAGCCACAATCTCCGTGCCTCTACATCTGCTCCAGGGCCATCTCCAGCTCCCTGGAGCACAAGTTCATTGGAGATATGTTCCCAGGATGCCACAGATCCAACAGGAACTGCTGAAAAGGCAATTGCTCAGAGCAGAGAGGGTTGCATGGATGTGGGACGGCTGGCTAGAATAGCTGGTAAGTCACGGAGTGAATGGTCAGGAGTTCTAGACTTTTCCTTACCCTGTGTGTAAGAATTGGTTCTGTCATTGAGAGATTAATTTCTGTTAGGAGGAAGATGCAGCTGGAAAACCTCCAAATGGTTGAAAAGGAAACGCTTTAGTTTGATTAAAACATTTCATGTGGGGGAAATTGTTTCTTTTCCAGCCTAACTCTCACTCAAACTGTGAACATCTGTCACTAGTGTTACTGGACCCCATCCATCTTGTCACTGAAAGTTGGGTGGCGTAACGGCAGAGCTCTTTTTTTGCCAGTCTGCTGGAGGAGCAGCCAGGTCAAACTTGAGTGTTGCAACCCTGGAGCACCCAGTGGTAGTGGCACTCATTCATGGGGTGACGAAGCCTCCAATTCAGACTTGGCTTGGTGGCTTTTATGATACAAATAATGTTAGAATTCCTGAATTCTAGAATTCCTGAAGACAGCATACTGGTAGAATGAGCATAGAAGGAAAGCCACCCAGACATGGTCTGCTGTCGGACCTGGAATGTTGATCAAGATGAAGAGAGAAACTCTAAAGCTGGTCAAATTCCAAAGGGGTAGCCATGTTAGTCTATTGTAGAAAGACAACAGAGTCCTGTGGCACTTTTAAAGACTAACAGATTTATTTATCACATAAGCTTTCGTGGGAGAAAATCCCACTTCGTCAGACGCTTTGAAGATAGGTGAAGCTGGTGTTATTGGAAGCTGATATGTGTAGGGTGTGATAAAATTATTGGACTTACATCATGTTGAGAGTGATCAAAAGAAGTCCCTCAGGCTATGTCTACACTTGGCCAAATAAGTCGACTTTCTTACCTCGACTTAGCATGTCCACACTATAAAATTAGGTCAATTTAAAGTGGACCTTGCCAAATCAACTTAGAGTGTCCACATTGGATGCCTAAGTTGACTTGTAGGGTCTGGGTGGACCTGGGACTGGTCTATGGTAGCGGGGGTGGGGCACCTCTTTCCAAGTGCCAAGGGGCTCAGCATTTCTCCCATTGTACCAGGGTACAATGGAGGCTGAGCAGGACAGGGACAGGGGCAGGGTATGGGCGGGGGGGGGCAGGGCTGTGTTCCCAGCCCCATTATCAGGTGATATATTTAAAATACTCAGTTTTTAAAAGGAACTCTTTAATTTGCTTCTGGTTTTGAATCCTTTGGGAAACAATGCCAAACTCTCAATGAAATTGCAAAAGTTGGCTCCGCTAGTCCCATTTCAAGCTGAGCACTCAAAATGAAGGTGCTGGGGGCTAAGTAGTGGACATTTTGGTCAAAGAGGCCATCGGTGGCAGAGATTCTGTTCCCATGTCCTCTGGGACACAGAGCCTCCTGTTGTGAGACAGCATCATGCCATAGGAAGCCACACTTAACAACAACTGGTTTGCGGATTCCCTGGATTCCTGAGGCACAGTTCATAGCATCTCCTCCTGATATCCAAGCAAGATACATGCAAAATCAGGGGAAGCAAGAACATACACATTGGTAATAGATTGGGATGTGATTCAACCCCAGGTCCAAACACCTGCCACTAGCTCTAAATTGGAGCCCAATGTCATCTATCCCAGATTAGCTACTACTAAACTTTGTGATGTTGGAAATTCAGATCAAGGACCTCATGCCTTTTTCCACCTCTAGAGAAACTCTTATTGTTCCTTGGGTGGGGGGGGGGGGATCAAGCTCAGACACAACAGCTGCTCAGCAATACTATAGGTACTTAACTCTTTTACAGCAAATTCTCATTCCACCTCTCAGTTCAGGGTGGTAGGGGAGCTCAGAACCCCTCCAAAAAGGAAATTGTGCTAAAAACAGTCCTCATCACCCAGAGGTGTTAGATAGATTTCAGCTCCCTGTACCCAATAAGGCTGATTTGGGCCATTATGTGGAGAACCTGACATCGTTCTAAGACAAAACAAAGAAGGAGTCCTGTTGCACTTTTAAAGACTAACACATTTAATTATTTACTCTTTAAAAGTGCCACAGGAGTGTTTTGCTGACCAAGACTAACACTGCTCCCCCTTTGGAACTTTCTAAGACACTTAGCTATGGACCCTGTTACTGTAGCATATGAGCGCCTGAAAACCTTTATAGACTCAATAACGAGAGTCCTGTGGCACCATAAAGACTAACAAATTTCTCCAGGCATAAACTTTCATGGGCTCCAACCCCCTTCATCAGATGCATCCATGAAAGCTTATACCTGAAAAAATGTTTTAGTCTTTATGGTGCCACAGCACTCTCATTATTTTTTGCTGTACACAGACTAACATGGCTACCCCTCCAGAATATTATAGACTCAAAGGCTATGTCTCTGTGTCTACACTGGGTTTTCCTTAAATTGACTTAAGTTGCTCCTTTAGTCGAATTAAGGAAACGTTAGTTCAAATTAATAACACCTCATTTTAATTTGAACTAGAGTTTAAATCGATTTAAGCCAGTGGAGATGGGGATTAGAGACTTGGTGGAGATTATTATATCAATTTAAAACAGTAAGTTGACTTAATAAGGTCGAAAAGGGGCCACATCTACACTTGAAAAGTTAAGTTGACTTTTGTTAAGTCAATTTAATAAGGTCCACTTTAAGTCGACTTAAAGTAGACTTTATTAAGTTGAGTTCATAAAGTCGACCTAACTTTTCATGTGTAGACATAGCCTCTGAGTGCAGAACAAACAAGAGCTATGTCCACACTGGCAAGTTAGGTCGACTTAAGGGGGCTTAAGGGCTATATCTAGTTGTTCCAATAAGCTGACTTTGCTAAGTCAACTTAACAAAGTTGACTTCTTGTCGACCTTGTTAAGTCAATTTAGCATGTCTACACTGTAAATTTCAATTTAAAGTGTCCACACTGGATGCCTAAGTCAACTTGCAGGGGTTAGGTGGACCTGGGAATGGTGCATGGTGGGAAGGGGGGACCCAAGAGGTGCCCCCCTTCCCTGGGCACCCTTTTAAAAGTGCCAGAGAGCTCAGCATCTCCCCCACTGTACTAGGATACATGGGGGCTGAGCAGGACAGAGACAGGGGCAGGGTGCAGGAGCAGGGTGGGCAGGGCTGTGTCCTACCCTGTGGGTGGGCATGCCAGGCTCTGGCTGTGCAGGGAGGTCAGTGGGGGAGCCTTGGGGACCTACTAGGTCGATTTAGGGCTAATCCACGTCTACACTGGCTTAAGTTGACTTAATAAAGTCGACTTAACTAGTAATCAACTTAAAACCAGGTCTTATTAAGTTGACTTAAAATTTGCTTAAGTTGACTTAAGCTGCAGCTTAAGTTGACTTAAGGAAACTGTAGTGTAGACACAGAGTAAATTATGTCGACTTAAGCCTGTTTAAGTCGACTTAATTTACTAGTCTAGACACACCCAAGTTGACCTAACTTAATCCATGTCTACACTAGGCTTTCATTAGGTCAATTTAAGAGTCTTCCTTAAGTTAACCTAATGAACGCTTAAGTCAACTTAATAAGAACCGCAGGGTATTTGAACTAACCCTCCTCAGGTCGACCTAACCCTTCCTTAGGTCGACTTAAGCCCAGTGTGGACACATAAATCCATTTTCTTTAAGGGAAGTTAGGTCAAATTACTAAATCCTGTTTAAGGGAAACCAATTTGTTAAGTTGACTTAATAAGGTCAGCTTTAAATGGAGACCTTATGAAGTCGACTTAACAAAGTTGATCTAACTTTTTCTAGTGTAGGCATAGCCAAGGAGTCCTGAGGCACTTTTTAAGACTAACAAATTTATTTACCACATGAGCTTTTGTGGGAGAAAATCCCACTTTGTCAGACACTTTGAAGATAGGAAAAATACAGAGTGGGAGGAAATTATATATGTATAGATTTATAAATTATAAATGTATAGAGGTCTGGAACATTTGGCTCATGAGGGAAAATTGAAAGAGATGTATTTGTTTATTCTGGATAAAAGGAGAATGAAAGGGGATATCATAACACTTCTGAAGTACCTAAAAGGCTGTCATGAGGAGGGGAGAGAAAAAATTGTTCTCCTTAACTACCAATTATAGGACAAGAAGCAATGGACTTAAATTACAGCAGGGGAGGTTTAGGTTGGATATTAGGAAAAATATTCAGTCAGGATAAAGAACCACTGGAATAAGTTGCCTAGGCAGCTTGTGGAATCTCCATCTTTGGAAGGTTTTAAGAGCAAGCTAAACAAACACCTGCCAGGGATTGCTTAAGAGGGTACTTGGTCCTGCCATGAGTGCAGGGGACTGGATATCATGACCTCTAATGGTCCCTTTTGGTTTCTATGAGTCTATCATTCTACAGAGTTCCTCTTTCTGCATTCCTTGGTCCTGGATGTATACCTCTGTATGCATATTACAGAGGGACAAAGTGAATTTCCCGCGGTCACATAAGAAGACTATGAAAGAACATGGAACTGAAACAAGTTCTTCAGAGTCCCAGGGTAGCACTTTAACATTTAACCCATCCCTCCTCTCTTGGGGCTAACGCTGGGGAGGGGGCACCTGGCAGCTCAGCATGCCAACAATACTGTCTCCATGTGTCCCAGGCTCTGCACTGCCCTGACCATCCCAGGAACCCTTCTCTGTATCTGTGCCAGGTGGAATTTTTCATTCTTGAATATAGGTGAACTGAATTTCACATAGTTTTCAGAGAAGGGCTCACCCATGCCTTGTATCATGTTATTAATACTTCCATGTCTCACCTCATACATTCTGGAAGCTTGCTTATCTTGTTCACAGCGGCATCTCATTGGTGACTCAAAATCAACAGCTCCTGTTAGTTAATCCCGTTAATCTTAAGGAAAGCATAAGTTGACTTAAAAACACCTCGTTTTAGGTCAATTTAAGCCTTAAGTCAACCCCTTAAGTTCACTTAAAGCCAGTGTGGACAGGGAGTAGTGCCTCAGTTGACCTTATTAAGTCGACTTGATAAAGTTGACAAGGGGCTATGTCTACATTAGAAAAGTTATGTCGACTTTGTTAAGTCGACTTAATAAGGATGACAATAAGTCGACTTATCTTTTCTAGTGTAGACATAGCTTGGGAGTGGTTATCCAACCAGTTCTGCACCCATCTTATAGTAGCTCCATCTAGGTTGTACTGCCTTAGTTTGTTTATAAGAAGGTGATGCGAGATTATATCAAAAGCTTTACTAAAAATTAGATATAACACATCTAGCACTTCCCTTCTATCCACAAGGCTTGTAAACCCATCATAGAAAGCTGTTAGGTTGGTTTGACATGATTTGTTCTTGACAAATCCGTGCGGATTCTCACTTAACTTAGTCTCTTCTAGATGTTTGCTAATTGATTCCTTAATTAATTGCTCCATTATTTTTCCTGGTACAGAGGTTAAATTTACTGATCTATAATTCCCTGGGTTGTCCTTAGTTCCTTTTTTTTTAATAGATAGGCACTATCTTTGCTCTTTTCCAGTCATCTGGGATCTCTCCAGTTTTCCAGGATTTTTCAAAGATAATAGCCAATGACTCAGATATCTCCTGAGTCAGCTCCTTGAGTATTCTAGGGTGCCTATTTTCAGGCCCTACTGACTTGAAGGTATAAGTTGTTTAGGTCATTTTTAAGTTGTTCTTTCTCTATTTTAGTTTCTGATCCTATCCCCTTTTTACTGCCCTCCCCTCCATCCAGCATCCAATCACCACCAACCTTCTCAGTGAAGACCAAAACAAAGAAATCATTTAGTTCCTCTGCCATTTCCACGTTTTCTGTCACAGGAGGTTATTGTTAAGAAGCCTCTGACAACCAAATGTCTTCAGGTTTCTGACAGACCTGATCTTAGTGTCTCCCCATACCTCTCTTCAACATAGCTAAGAATCTTCAACACATTTTTCTACCTGCCATCTCTGTGAGGCACTGCAAGGATATTATTTGCTCATGTAGATGCTCAGGGTCAATCAATGGTTTGTCCATGGTCACACAAACAAAGTGAATCAAACCCAGTTCCCTGGAGCTGCAAAGCAGTACCAGAACCACAGGAGCAGTGTGCCAACCTGAGTAGCTGGATTCTCTAGATTCTGTAGGGAGCATGAACCAGAGGGGAAAACTCCAAGTGTCTGCTAGTTAAGAAATCACAGAGTCCTATCTGGGGAGACTCAAGACTGGAAAGGATTCTTGGGGCCTGTGGATAGCAGAGTTGGGGACCTGGTGAGGGCAAAGAGAGGCAAAAGAATGAAAGATGCAGGACAGTAAGGAATGGTGAGAATCAAGAAACATACTGATGGAAAATAGAGCGGAAAGCAGATGATAAGCCATCAATTCTGGAGGTCTGGAAGTCATATAAAGGTCAAGTGACTGTCTATGTCAGCATGAAAGTCCGAAGCAAGGGGGCTCTGATAGTTGTTTTGGGCTACTGAAACTGTTTTTGCTGTCTCTGTCTCTTTCTCAGCCTTGAGCTCTGGCTGTTCCTGGATTTTGTAGAAAATAGGTTTTGGTAAGGGGTTTTTGTATGCTTATTAGTTATTAGTAATTAGTATGCTTATTAGTTATTCATATAGCTTATAGTAAGACTAGGCCCAAGTCTGAACCAATCTTCAAAGGTCTAAACATAACAACTCACCTGGACCTATGCCAAGAACTCAGGCGTTACTCTGCAAAAAATAATTGAAATTATTTTACATTTTATTGTCTTGCAGCAACTAGTTTACAAGAAGTACTTTGCAAAAGACAAATTTGCAATCATTTACTGTTCAGAAGAGCTTGGACTTCCCTTTTTCCTTGATGGGAACTAGCTCAAAGTCTTTTGCAACCAAGTTGCTGGAAAGCTCGTTAGCTCCCTGCAAAATTAGCTCGTGAGTTCCCAGCAAAATTGTGTAATAAAAAACCACAAGGACAAAGCAGGAGGGGTGTGAGGGGGCTAAAGACCCCATAAATATCAGTCCCAAAGACGGTGAAGACAGGCGGGGAGGGCACGGCAGAGGTAAGACGCCCCAAAGCTCCGGCTTTGAAAGCAAGTGACCTCTGTCTGTAGCCAAACCACGACAGAGTTAAAACGCAAGTGAACTCTATCCGTGGTCAGAGAAAGGTCAGGACCCATTCCCTGTGAATGAGGAACTGACACGTCAGTCAGAAGCCGTCAGAGAAAGGTCAGAGCCCATTCCTTGTGAGTGACGAAGCTGATACGTCGGTAAGAAGTTCGGTGAGTATTAAGAAACGTCCACAGGCCTCGGTGAAGGCTGGTTCACAGTAGCTACAGATTTATGAAACAGTAACTGAAGTTCTTAGCACCCCAAGTCCTGGTGTAAGGGCTAAAGTAGTTTAGCACACTAGTCCCCGAGAGTAAGGGGGGATAGGTATAAGGTTAGGGACCAAGTAGTTTAGCACCCCAGCCTGGGAGTACAGGTGGTTAGGTTGCATCTCTCTGGTAAATTGGGGCAGACGCAGTGTAATAAGAACAGCTTTAGCAATTAAACCTTCAATGCGCATTTATTTCTGTCTTTAAGACTTGCTGCAGCATAATAGTAAAACAGTGCAATTTTACAATCATATGATTATTGAAACTTGCTTAATTAACGCCTTGCAAAGAGCACTTAAGACTCATTGTAACCATGGTAATCGAAAATAAAAACCTTTTATTCATAATTCTTCTGATTCGTTTGATATTTCCCCTGTTACTATTAACTCCCTGTGCCCCTCTCTCGTCCTTCCTATTCCCCCTATGGGAACAACATCCAGTCCCCTTAATGTTCATCTGGGTTACCGGCTGGATCGGTTCAACCCTCTATTGTTTTTTCCTCCTGACCTCTGATGAAACTACGAAGGCCTCCACTCAGTCACCGGATAACAATAGGGCTATTATCCCTAGGGCCAAAAGAACCCTCATCCAACCATACCCTCTGATGAGTAACACCCCAGAGGTGGACATTAAACAATGTGTGGAGATTTGTTTTGTTTTTCTTATCTTTCTGTCTGAAAACGGTCTCCGTAAGCTCAAATTGTTGTTACCAGGGCACAGTGAAGTGCATCTGGGGAGGAGAGCCTTTTTAACCTATCAGAAACTGCATTTTGATTTCTGTAACATGAACTAGAATCTATAAGATTGGTTGTTACTACATCACAGGTTGGAGATTTTCTTTGTTCTCTCCCCGTGAGCGCTCCCGTATTCTGCTGTCAGTAAAGGCTTGCTAATCACACTTAAGTGACTTGAATTTTATTTTCCGTGACATCTTTGTCAGCATGGTGGGAGATTATAGATGATGCTGAGAAATCATATAATGGTGAGAGAAATGAAAATCAACAATGGAGAGAGCAGTGTTTGGTGATGGAGTGATGAGATATTAGGTTTGAGGAACTTCTCAGGCTGTGAACTTCCTCAAGGCTGAGCTCAACCACATTGATTAATGAGGAGGTATCCTGTCCCCCCCTCTTGTCACACAGATGTGATGTCAGTGGTCCCCAGCAATCACATTCTGCAGATGTATTTTCCCACTTTATCACGGAGTTCTTTGGTTTTGACCCCATAAATGATAGGGTTGAGCATGGGGGGGGACAAGGAGATAGAGGTTGGCCAAGAGGATGTGAACATGGGGAGCGATGCCCTGACCAAACCTGTGTGTCAGGGCGGAGAAAAGGCAGGAAGTATAAGAGATCAGCATGACACAGATGTGGGCTGTGCAGGTGTTGAGGGCTTTCTGGTGGGCTTTCTTGGAGGAGATCCTAAGGATGGTCCTGAGGATCAGCCCATAGGACAGGCCAATGAGTGTCAGGTCTAACCCAATGATTGTTGATGTTAGCACCAGGCTGTAGGTCCGACTGACTATGGTGTCCCCACAGGATAGCTTCACCACAGCAATGTGCTCACAATAAGTGTGGGGGATAACGCGGTTGGCGCAGAACGGCAGTCTCCGCAGGAGCAAGGGCTCAGGCAGAAACAAGAGAACAGCTCGTATCAAACCCACTATCCCTAGTTTACCAATTCGTGCATTGGTAATGATGGTGGGGTATCTCAGAGGGTCACATATGGCAACATAGCGATCGAAGGCCATTGCCACAAGAACTGATGAATATAGAGCAGCAAATGAGTGAAGGAAGAACATCTGGGTGAGGCAGCCATCCACAGTGATGTCTTTGAATCCAAACCAAAAAATGCACAGAGCCTTCGGCACAACACAGGTAGACATGCAAATGTCTGTGAGCGCCAGCATGCACAACAGCAGATGCATGGGTTTATGCAATGTCTGTTCTTTGCTCACAACAAACAGAACCGTGAAATTTCCCAATAAGCTGCTCATGTAGAATATAGAGAAAGGGATGGAAATCCAGATGTGGGCAGCTTCCAGCCCAGGGATGCCTTTTAGGATGAACGTTGATGGGTCAGGGTATGTGAGGTTGAAAGCCTCCATTAGGTGGTTGAAGCACCAATCAGGCTTTTAAATGCTCAGGGGGCCTGTTAAGAAAGAGAAGCATAGTTAGGCAGGTTACACACTTGATAACAAATAGCACGGTAAATCATTTATACGTGCTAACATAGAAAGGTAGCAGAGCATTGAGATGGTAACATTATTCCTCACAGCTCAACATTGGAGACACCTCATTTTAAGTACTGTGTCCACTTTTGCATCCCCACTACAGAAAGGATGTGATTAAATAAGGGGAACCCAGAGGAGGGCAACAAAAAAAAAAAAGAGTAGGGAGCTGAGGGAAATAGTCTTGGTTAGCCTGAAGAAGAGAAGAAGGAGGAGAGAATTGATAGCCATTTTAAGTACCTGAAAGAGGGTTCCAGGAGGATAGAGCTAGGCTGTTCTCAGTGTGTGATGGAGTGCACCCTCCCACACCCCTGGAATGGGATCTGTGTATATTTCTTGTCCACCCTTGCAATGCCATTCTGTGGTTTGAGCAGGTGGTTGGAGCAGATAACCTCCTGAGTTCCCTTCTTACTTTAATCTTCTGTGATCATCTAATTTGTAGATGGCACCAAATTAATTAGGCTGTCATCCAGTCCAGAAATATTCTTAGAGGAAGCTAACCAAGTCCAGTGAACTTGCAACATGGTGGGAGACGATATTTATGACTCTAAGTGCAACTTCTATGTCCTTTGGAGGGAAAAGTTTAAGTTACAAACTAATAAGATGATTTCAGAGTTCCACTTTATGAATTTAGGAATTCAGGAGAGGGACCATGGTGCACTGCTCTGTGAAACCCTGCACAGAAAACGAGGGAAAACACTGGGACACATGAAGAGTGGCATGGGGAATAATATGTCATGAGATCAATAAGTCAATTCTTCACCCTCCTCTGGGATGCTCTGTGCAGTACTGGGTACCCTTCTCAAGTAGGGTACTGCAGAAGTCCAGGGGTGCAGGGTAGGGGAATAAGAATGATCCGATTTAAATCTGATTTAAAAAAAGAATGCTTTCTTCATTCTGTGCATAATTGGAGAGAGGAACTTGTTGCCACAAGTGGACGTTGAGGCCAGGAGTTAAGCAAGGATCGGAAAGGTTTTGGATATTTGCAAGGATAGTAAGGGTCTTCCACTACCATAGTTACCACTGAACAAATACTATGGAAAGCCAAACAACTCCATGTTCCATGTCTCTGGCCATTGAGCATTGATGTGACACCCTTGCGAAGGTCAGGTTATATCCCAACACATTCTTGGGCAGTCCCTGGGGTCATCACTGTCAGAGACAAGACACTGAACTGAGTGGACCATAGGTCTGATCAACAATGCACTTCCTCTGTTAGAAAGGAGCCACATTATCATGCCAATCTGGGACCTTCTGCTCTGTTACTTTCCTTGTTTCTTTTGGTGAGATGCTTTTTGGTGCACCCGGCTTTCTCCGGTAGATAAATCCTGTACCATGATTTCCTTATTCTGTCTTATTAACTGACCAGGTCAGCAGGGACAGCTGTCACCAACCCTTGAATACTGATAATGTTTCCAGATGCCACAACATTTGGGAGACAGTAAATAATGAAGAGGACAGGTTACTGATTAAGAGATCTCTGGATTGGCTGGCAAACTGGCTTGAAGGAACCGTTGGGTGGTCTAACAGAGCTCTGTGAACTTACACATCTGGGAACAAAGAAGGCAAGCGATGCTTACACAATGGGGGGAACTATATTTGGGAGCAGTGACCCAGAACAAAATTTGGGAGGCAGGAAGGGATAGTTAGCTAACCATGAGCTCCCAGTGTGACCCTGGGGCCAGAAGAGCTAATGTGATCGTGGGGTGATAAAACAGGGGAATCTCAAGGAGAGATGGAGAAATGATTTTACCTCTTCCTTTGGCATTGGTCCTACTGCTGCTGAAATTGTGTGTCCATCTCTGGAGCCCACAATTAAAGATGGATGTTGATCTCCAACCCTATGCTATGCAGGTCAGACTAGACTCATAGACTCAAAGGTCAGAAGGGACCAGTGTGATCCTTTAGTCTGACCTCCTGCACAATGCAGGCCACAGAACCTCACCTAGGACCAGAAGGCAGCACCCAACTGTAGGAGCATTCCAGCACCCTGCATGAGTCTGATCCAGGGGTCAGGGAAGGAGGAAGGATCCAGGGAAGATGGGATCACGGGGCTGATGCGGGGGATAGGGAAGGGTCAGACACACTCTGGCCTTGCCTTTAAGTCACCAGTGCTCAGCAATTGCTTTAACTGTTCTCCATGGCAGGGCAGGAGGAAGTAAGGGGGGCCCATTTGTGCAGCCAGATTCCTGTGCCCACGTCCTGCATTAAGCCTATCTCCGCAGGATGAGTCATGGAGCGGAGGCTGCTTCTGCAGCCAGAGAGCCGAGCTGAACACCAGTAGGGCACAGGCAGGAAAGATGTGAAGATGGGCCCTCTGTGCTCCCTTGGGGCCAATGTATGCGCCATTATGCCTGTAGCCCTTGATTGTGCCTTTGGTGGGATCCCTGGATGTCTTCCCCAAGCATTCCCATAGTTCTCTGCCATTCCTTGGCCCAGCATTCCTGCCTTTATTCTCCTCCTGCCACTTGCTCCATTTCCCCCTCTGCACTTCCCATCTCTCCAGCCCTACCTTTCCTCTGGTGCTGATATTATGCTAGGACTACAATATTGTAACATTATTGTGTTGTTTATGGCATTTTTAGTGATGGCGGTAAAAAGTTTATCCTGTCAGTAAAAACCCCCTCAACTTCGGTTCTTCATGTCTGTGACGGGACGCACATCCGCGCAGCCCTCGGGCATGACCTGAATAATCTTTCTGTTCAGTTTTGCAGTGTAATTGTGGGATTTGATGCCAATTACGCTATACCAGGTTCCGTTGTGAATGCTCAGAATGGGTTCCACGTGGTTGCCATGGGGCCTTGTTTTCTACAGCAACATGTATGTACAGATGTGAAGCATGATACAGGGTTCAGACTCTCAGGACTCTCTCTAGCACAGTGGCTGGAGATTTACATGTCAAAGGGAATGCTAATACTGACGCCAATGTGACAGGCTGCTCCCCAAATCCAGTCTGGTGTGCTGCTATGACCACTTGAACCCCACTCCTGAACCCCAATTTACCCCGCTCTGCTGGGTGACCGCTCACTCCTGAGTCAGTCCACACCAGCCACCAGCGTGTAATTGGTCCCAGGCAGGGGGTGTAAATACACTAGCCACACAGGCGTTGGTCTCCAAGCGAGCACACCCAGCCCCAGACTCTACCCTGGGAGCCACTGCCTTACAGGGATTGGGACCCACTCCCAATCACCTTAGTCTCAAGTCCGTCCACTTAACAAAGAAGTGGATTGTGCCCAGCCTCCCACATCCACACCCTTTAAAGACCACACAGCTTTAGGTGAAACAACTACTAGTTTATTGATCAGAGTCTGATTTCAAGTGAGAATATGGCCAATCAAGGCAGAACCATACTATAAATGAGTCAGGAGTGACCACTATCAAATAAAAGGTATAAACCGCATGCTACTCTAACATCTCTACCTAAACTGACCTCAGAGTCTAAGATTATGCGCATGGTGTTCGGCTGTTTGATGTTTTACAGCCATTCTCTGCCTGTTCTCAGGCAGGGCCCCGATCTTGCTTGAAGTTGGTTGCAAGATGGTGTCTTCTCAGGCTGAAAACCTGCAGCTTCTCCTCCCCTCACAGTCTCTGTGTCTTTGTTTTAACAAACTGCTGACAGCCACTCCCTTCACTGTTCTGTTGTGTGATTCTCTTCACTTCTACCTGAGCCAGGGAGGGTATTAGCATTCCCTTTGACATGTAAATCTCCAGCCACTGTGCTAGAGAGAGTCCTGAGAGTCTGAACCCTGTATCATGCTTCATATCTGTACATACATGTTGCTGTAGGAAACATGGCCCCATGGCAACCACGTGGAACCCGTTCTGAGCATTCACAACGGAACCTGGTATAGCGTAATTGGCATCAAATCCCACAATCACACTGCAAAACTGAACAGAAAGATTATACAGGTCATGCCCGAGGGCTGCGCGGATGTGCGTCCTGTCACAATGTCGGTAAAAACTAATACATAAGGTGGGAAAAGTCTCATGTGACCTTGGAGTCTTGAAAACAAGACGTTAGGTGTGTTTTCACATGGCTGAAGCATCCCGAGACACAGCCTAGGTGAACATTGAGATGACAAAAATACTGATGTTACCCCATTAGATCTCTGCCCTGAGGAATGTGTGTACAAGTCTCCCCGTGAATGGCTACCAGAGCTGGCTAACAAATGAACCCAGAGAGTCCTGGGTTTAGGATCTGTGTCCAGTGGCTCTCTGTGCCAGGACCCAGAATTGCCAGCTCTCATTTTCGAATGTGCACACTTCTCGGCTTGCTCATTGTCCCATGTAGCAGTCTGCAGACACATGTGCTGTGTATGGGTTCAATAAAAGCAGCAGCCCAGATGCCTTGCCATCTTCCAGTCTGTTTGTGACGTTCCTCACTGTGGAGAAACCGTCACTGATCTCCCCCCCTCCCCGCCCCGAGCCAAGGGAGCAGGTGGGAGAGGGGGTTGTGGGAGCCACGGGTGACTCTGGAGCATGGAGAAGATACTGCATCCCAACATACTGTTGGAATCGGGGCAGCCTGGGAGGAGAAAGGAGATTATACATGGGGGTCAGATCCAGTAGGTCAGATCCAGTGGGAGACAGAATCAGCTGAGGAGCAAAGATCAATGAAGAAGAAGAAGAAGAAGAAGAA
>VOCT01110246.1:0-43032 GCA_007922175.1 Pelusios castaneus
ATTGCTCAGATTCTTCAAAGCGTCTGACGAAGTGGGATTTTCTCCCACGAAAGCTCATGCGATAAATAAATCTGTTAGTCTTTAAAAGTGCCACAGGACTACATTGCTCAGGGCTGTGAGCAACATAGTTACGCCAAAGTAATTCTGTAGTGTAGATCTCACCCGTAGGGCCTTATCTCTTAGCACTGCTCATCATTGATTTTAGCGCTCGTCCTCATTGGAAAGAAACAAGGACTCAGTCGCGTCTGATCAACAGTCTTCAAATACTGGAGAGAAGAGAATCAAACAGTATCTAGGACTTTTTAGACAGAGGCCACATCACCACCCAGGAATCTCTCTCCCTATGCTCTCTCATCTTTACTGGAAAGTGGTGTCCCTACCCCCTGCTTAGCAAGTGAGGTAGAGTTTAGGGTGGCCCCCTCAATTAAGTCAAAGTTAGGATACAGTTGCTCTGCCCTTTACTCGTACAATAAGGATAACAACATTTCATTATTCTCCTTAGCTGCTGATGATAGGACAAGAAGCAATGGGCTTAAATTACAGCAAGGGAGGTTTAGGTAGGACATTAGGAAAAAGATCCTAACAGTCAGTGTGGTTAACCACTGGAATAAGTTGCCTATGGAGGTTGAGGAATCTCCAACACTGGAAATTTTTAAGAGCAGGTTAGACAAACACCTGTCAGGGCCCCTGGTCTAGATGATACTTGGTCTTGTCATGTATGCAGGCGACTGGACTCAATGACCTCTCATGGTCCCTTCCAGTTCTATGATTATCACTGAATTCAAAAGTAAAGTAAATTGTAACACCGGGCCAGTCAAAATTCATCACTAGGCAAAGCAGGTCTGTCTGCTGAACATCTTAGGTGTGTCTATGCAAATATGGTCTGCTCCTGAAGTTTTTTTCCCTCAGCTCTTCACTAGCTGTCAGGGAGACTTTATTCAGACCCTGCTTCCATCAGTAAGATATCAATCCAGTGTCTTTATTAAGTCCTCTCCCTCTCAGTCCTCATCCTGCAAGGAAACCTGCACAAGATCTTCAAAAAGCAAATGTGGGCGCTTAAAATTTTAGATTTTACTTTACACTAAAAAAGTATGGATTTAAGAAAGAATTGATAGCTTATTCTAACCCTAACCCTCCCCAGCCTTTTATTTTTTATCTTTTAACTATGGAGGTAAAACACAACGGCTATGTCTACACTTGCTAAAATTAGTTCGAATTAGTTAGTTTGAACTAACTAATTCGAACTAATTTTAGTTAGTTCGAATTAGCTTAATTCGAACTAGCATGGCCACACTGGAATGTTAGTTCGAACTAAGCAAGCACTTGCTTAGTTCGAATTAGCTATCCCCATTCATTTCAATGGCCGGTTAATTCGAACTAAGAAATTAGTTTGAATTAACATGGCCACATTGGTTAATTCGAACTAGTTAGTTCAAATTAACGCCTTAGTTCAAATACCCTATTTGAACTTATTAGTTCGAATTAAGGAAGCCCTTAATTCGAACTAACTAAAGCCTAGTGTAGCCATGGCTTTAGTTAGTTCGAATTAAGCCTCCTTAATTTGAACTAACTTGCCAGTGTAGACATAGCCAAGGAGTCTGGTGACATATTTAAAGACTAACACATTTATTTATCGCATGAGCTTCATCGGACGCTTGAAGATGGGGAACCTATAGAATGGGAGCAAAATAAATGCAGGGAAGTGTAAGTCATAGGATCAGGTCAGACTGTTACAGCAAATCAAAGCAGTTGTTAAGATTCAAACAGTGGAGTACAGCAATTAGCAGGGAGGTGGGTGGGGAATAAGGAAAGCTAAATTACTTGTTGTAATGGGAAAAGAACCCATAGTCTTGTTGGATTCTCTGGAGGTACTTCACCTTAAAGGGTGTCTTACAGTAAGTGGACAAGTTCCAAAGGGGTAGCCCTGTTAGTCTAGATCAGCAAAACAAATAAGGAGTCCTGTGGAACTTTAAAGACTAACAAATGTATTTATTGCATGAGCTTTTGTGAGAGAAAATCCCACTTCATCACATGCTTTAAAAGTGCCACAGGACTCCTTGTTTGTTTTACAGTATGTGTTAACTACTTATGCTAAACAATCTGTTCCACCTTGTATTTAGCTGTGACACTCTGGATATCTTTCCCAGACCTGAATAAAAGTTCTGTGCAAGCTCAAGAATGATTTCTTTGGAACATATGAAAGGAAATGAGTCTGGCAGTTTTTACAAATATAGATTCTGTGCACTGGTTGGTTAGACTAGTTCTCTCACAATTAGGTAGTTGAAAATGTGTATAGTATCTCATTTGCAGGTCAAATTAGACATCACAAAGGCAATTGCCATTCTAAAAATGTCTGCACAACTTAAAGCTTGGTGGCAACAGCTCATCAGAGGAACCTGTTTCTTAGCACTACAGAGCTCTTGGACTGTGTGCCCTAGGCAACTATGGGCAAACAAAGACAACCTCTTTTCATGCAGAGGAATCTCAAGTGCTGTGAATTTAGCTTTCTCTGTTTGACTTTACTGTTCCTTAGTCTAAATGTGGCACAAGGCAATTTGATGAAAATCATTTCCAGTAAGACAGGATGTTTCCTCATCAGTTTTCAAGTTGGCTCTGACTCAGGCATTCTCATGGGAGCCCTTTTAACTGGTCATTAGGGAGACAGCAAAAAGGCACTGAGGAATTTCGTTACAAAGATGTGCATCCTGTATGAAAGACCTCCTGAGAATCCTCCGGGCCACTGGCACGGTGCATACATGAGAGATTTTATTAATGCTGCTGAAAAAGTATTGCTGTAGCTGATCTATTATTTGTGCACAGTTTTAAAGATGTTGTATTGTACTTGTTCCAGCAAAGTGATGAACTGCTGTGCTTGTAAAATGCCGTGCTCAAACAAACCATAATTAAATGTTTAAAGCCGATTAACAGCCCATATTGCAGCCCATTAATCGATGGAGAAAGAATTCTAGTTGCTAAATGAATACCTGTCTGAAATACCTTAACTTTGCTAAGCAAATTATTTTCATGACTTAGGTAAGGAATAAATGCAACATCGAAATGAACTAGTGCTAAGTTTGTAAATCACACTGTCAAAGGCCAGAAAATTCAAAATCAAGATCCTGTATACTTATTCCTGTGTCTTTTGGTGCAGATATTTCAGCACAAATCTAACCCACCTGATCCAGCAAAGCATTTAATCATGCATTTAACTGTAAGCAGAAGTGGCCCCACTGACTTTAACAGGCCTATTGATGTTCTTAAACATATGCACATACTTAAATGCTTTGCTGGATCACAGCCTATCTGATGGCTGGTGAGTGGCTTTTTGGAAGTTAGTTTTTGGTTTCATCCAGATACTCTAACAGATAAGTGTCCATAACACAACAAAAATTGCACTGTCACTCACACCAGATCCAATACAAGATTGGTATCCTTATTGGCAAAATAGGCAGAGAGACTAAAATGGAGAATGAACTACCTTTTCATACTAGGTTTTTTTCTCTCCAGGCCAGGGGCTGAGGCACTTTGTTAAGACATTGGGAGAGAAAACTGTCCTGATTTTGCTCATTCTGTCCAGCCAGCCTATCAATTTCAGCCTCCAATCATCTCAGTCCTTTACCTTACATTGTAAAGTGTTGATTTCTGAGTTCTGTGGCCCCACCCTGACTTAAGGGGGCAGGAACATATGTTGTTTTGATGGACTGTACCTACCAACCCAGGAGTCAAATAGGCTTTCATGAGCACCAAATTCAGAGTGTGGAAGGGTATCAGACTGAATGTCATGAACTGCACTCAGAAGTGCAATTCATAGACACAAAGGAGCATATTAAAGGAGGAAGTAGCAATGGTTTCAGGAGATGCTGATCTGGGACGAGATCTGCATACCCAGATCCTAATACCTATACATGTAGCACCCAGGAGTCTGCCTGCATGGATATCTTTGTAGGATTAACAATATCAAAAGTCAATCTATACTAAAAGTCAATCTATATCACATCTACCACTTTCCCCACATCCACAGAGCCAGTCATTTCATCATAGAAGCAATCAGGTTGGTCAGGCATGACTTGCCCTTGGTGAATCCACTCTGATTCTTTCTGATCACTTTCCTCATGCTCCCCATTACCTGCACTGGCTTTTCTGCTCTACTCTACTGGCCTATCCCTCGCCCTCTTTCACTTATGAAGTGTGGTCAGAGTGAAAGCCCAGTGCCAATCATGGGTCTCTCTCTTTTTCTGCTTAACATGTGTCATTCTGATGAGATCCAGCTCTTTGCTTCGCACAAGTCATTCATTCAGTGCTGAGGACTGGCCTGCATGAGGGAGAGGAGTGGGCCAGTACTTTCAGGCATGCAGCATTTCCAGAACCCTGGCAGGATCAGTGGAAAATAAAGAGGGGGAGATAAGGAGCAAGTGTAGAGGTGGCAAGGATGGAAGGTGAGGGTGAGATGGAGGGGTACTCTCCCTCTACTCAGTCCTGTACAATACTGAGATTTCGTTCAAGTCTCTCTGCCTGGAGTTTGGCAGTGCTGCTATGGCATGGATGTCAGGAGAAATGTGTTAAACCAGACACATTTAAAGGTATGTCTACACTGCAATCCTCTGACCAACAACTGTACCACAGTGTGATGTCCCATGAGACATAAACACATGCTTAAGAGCTTTGGGGCCTGAGGATGTAATTTTTAAAGCTGATGTGAGTACAGATTTGGGTGGAGATGGAATGTGATGGTTTGAGATTCAGACAATCACTCACAATTAAAAATTCCCTTTCACCCTTGTATTAGTGTATCTATTAAGAGCAGCAGGCCAGATCCTCAGGAGATGGAAAACCATACTGCTGCATTCAAGTCAATGGCAGATAATTACCAGGGTCAAGGAAAATGCTTTGAAGTAAAATTAGAGTTGCTTCTATCTGTTACTCAAATCCTGACCCTGTCAGAACATTTTCTGATTTCACTAAAAAAAGTTTCATTAACCATTTTTCCACCTTTAAATTTTCATAGGATGCTTCCCCTATTGATGGCCTCTTTGATTGGTTATGGTTACACAAATCCTGAACTGTGGCAAGAAGCTGTTAATGAAATGTTTCTCACCCAGTTGCAACTAGAAAATATCAGAACTCTTGTGAGGCAGCCAGACATTTTAAGATTTTCAGACCAAGAAGTTCAAGTAAAAATCTATAGGATGCTGCTTATCTGAAATGCCAAATCTTTTTTTATAGTTGCCCAGCCATTTGCATTCATTTTCTGCCTTTGTGCTCAGCTGCAGGAAGCAGGCCCATGAGAAAAGGAAAATCATGAAATATTTACCCTTTAAAGAATTGGAGGACCTGAATTATAATGAGTGAACACAAAGAGTCAATTCTACTTGCCCAGCACCCAGAAGGATTGATGCAAGAGAGGAGAAGAAGCCTTGCTAATAGCTTTAGCATTGACCCCGTATCAAAAAAGTTTGGCTATCCCTATAGGGGAAGTTTAAATAAATTATCCAAAATTATTAGACAGATTATTGCCCTCTAAGTGCACACTGATGGTTGGGGGAACAGGGGAAGGGAAGCCATGTTGTTTCTATAGGGCAGAAGCCTGTGCAAAGCTGAGTCATCCTATGTACATTGGTACAATAGAGGAACTCAGTAATGTTTGGCTTTTCTGACTCAGTCTCCCTAATTTATATGGTATTTAACTACTGCCACTGACAGGGCACAAGTGTAAAAGGAAAAAAAAAGGCCTCTGATCTTAATGCTAGCTTTTTCGTTGGGTTTTTATGAGGAACAATTCTAGCAGGAAGGAAGGAATTGCTGACACATCAGCAGTAGGGGGGAGAGCACAGATTGAGGTGGCACACAGAGGTCTGACAGAACAAAACCATATGAAGTATCTAGACAGAATTATTTCCCTCCTTCTACTGATTTTGTTAATCAAAGTTTCAGGAAATTATATTACATATTCTCATACCATGGAAATAATTGTGTTTCCCACACTCCTTTGGCTCCTCAGCTCTTTCATTAGCTGCCAAGGACACAACCTATATGAATGCCTGCTTGAGAAAGGGAATACTTTCTGGCACGTAGTCACCAGCCCTGGATGGATGACTACATTTTGCAATGGACTGACATTAGGAATTTCCTAAGGGAGCTGTGGGAATTGGGAGTTTAACTCCATTAGGCTTCTTTGAAAATCCCAGCCTAAATTTTTATTAATGTTCCAGCTGAGCATGTAAGAGTTTTGATGTGGCTTCTGAGCACCAGTGTGTTTCTCTGTTTTTGGGCTGCCAAGCTTAAATGTCAGTGCAACAGATTGTCATTGACTTAGAATGCTAAGTCCAGCAAAAAGCTTTGCTTGCAGCGTGTAGCTATCAGAAAGCATACTTTATCAACTTGTTCTTGGGGGTCATCACATACCGGACCTTTAGAATCTTCACTTATGGCCTTTACTGCACACAAAAATTGTACTGCTTTAACTGCAATGGTATAAGTAAAGTGATACAAGCCACCCCCACCAGTGAGTATACAATATGAAAAGTGCTTATGCTGGTATAAAGAGATCTATTACTGGTATAGCTAGGAATATGTTATACTGGCATAAGGCAATCTGTAACCACATTAACGGTGCGTCTACACTTGTAAATTAAGTCGACTTAAGCTTGCTTAAGTCGACTTAATTTACCCAGTGTCTACACTACAGTTTCCTTAAGTCGACTTAAGCAAGCTGCTTAAGTCGACTTAAGGAAAATAAAGTCGACTTAATGAAAATGAAAATTAAGTCGACTTTATTAAACCTACTTTTACTTCTACTTAAGCCTAAAGTCGACTTTTTAAAGTCAACTTAGGCCAGTGTAGACCTGGAGGAGCCATAAGTCGACTTAGGGCTACTCCAGGACTCCCCCACTGCCCTCCCTGCCAGGGGCGGGGAGGCACAGAGGGAGTCTGGCATGCCCCCCCACAGGGCAGGGCAGAGCCCTGCCCACCCTGCCCCTATGTCCTGCCAGGGTCCCTGTCCCCCTTTGCCCCATTGTACCCACGTGCAATGGGGCAAAGGCTGAGCCCCCTGGCAGTGGGCAAGGGGTGCCCCCCTGCCACCGTGGACCTGCCCTAGGTCTCCCTAGCCCCTAGAAGTCAACCTAGGCATCCAGTGTGGATGCTCTAGGTCGACTTTGTAAGTTCCCCCCAAGTCGACTTTAAATTTAGGTGTAGACATGCTAAGTCGACCTAAATTTACAAGTGTAAACATAGCCTAAGGGTGGTGTACTGGTATAGCTGTATTGGAAGAAAATCCTAACCCAACTGAAAGAGTTTTACTAGTACAAAACTGTGTGTAGATCAGGCCTATGACTTAGAATATTTTTGATGATGTCTAAAAATTATTAGTTATGGTTTTCCTCTCCTTTTGAGGACTCAGGGTATTAAGATAACCTGACTTTGCTGTATAATAGGGATAAATTACAAAAGTATAATGTCAATAAAATTATTTCTATGGTTCAGTCTACACACAGACTTTGCACCAGTCTAACTATTTCAGTTAGAAGTGCGTACTTCTGTATAATGTACATCTTAGAATGAGGACACGGGAAAGCTTCCCCACAGAAAGGAAGCTCCATACAGAACTGAGGAGCCCATTCATATCCCTACTAAAGATGTGGGCAAGGCTGGAGCTGTAGGGAAGGCCTCCCAACTGCCTTTCCCAAAAGGATCAGATGGTTCATGAAAGCACAAGGTAAGTGGTAGCTGGAGTATTTTGGAAGTTGAAGGTGGAAACTGGGGCTAATAGTGAGCCCAAAGGTTTTAGTTAGCTAAGAATACAAACTTTTGGATACTTATCCAGACTGAACTTAGCCACTGTTCTCTTTTGAGCATATAATGGTGATCTCAGTTTAACTCAGTGACAGAGTGGTACTAAGCTGAGGAAGTCTGGCCTCCTAGCGCTGCAGAAGGAGAGATGACTTGTCTGTTGTATTCCAAACGCAACATGATGCAAACTCCCAAAAGTCAAGTAGACCTGGGAAAATGTAGGGCTGGAGAAATTATAGTTACTACTTTTAAAGAGAAAGTTCATAAGAATGGGGTGTCAAAAGACCTATCATGAACAAAGGCTTCAGCGTTTGAAATCTCCTTAATGTTTAGGAATTTGCCAGGTGATATGATCCCAGGGAGTAAACTGATGAGCCATTAAGGATACAATGGTTGTATTCTTTATGTCCTCAATGGCTCATCAGGATACTCCCTGGGACCATTCTACCTGGAAAATTCCTGAACATTAAGGAGACAATGGTTGTTCACACCCTCCCATCTAAGACATTTGTCCAGATTGACACAAGTTAAAGTATGGATATAACATCAAATTCTTAACTTCTAATCAAAATAGAATTCCTAGACATAAACTATATAATCATTCCCAGCAAATTACTACCTTTCTATTGATACCAAACATGACATAGTTCCTATGGATTATAGCATTTATGAGATATGAATAGAAAATAATATCATAAATGCTTCCCTAAATCCAGACAGTGTCACACACTGGGCTCTGCCCTGCCAGGGTCCCTTCCCCCTTTGTCGCATTGTACACAGGGGGTGCTCCCCCCGCCGCCACCGCGGACCTGCCCAAGGTCTCCCTAGCCCCACAAAGTCGACCTAGAGCATCCAGTGTGGACGCTCTAGGTCGACTTTGTAAGTTCCCCTTTAAGTCGGCTTTAATCTTAAGTGTAGACACACTAAGTCGACTTAACTAAGTCGGATTTAAGTCGCCTTAGTTAAGTCGACTTAGTTAAAGTCGACTTAAAAGTGGAAGTGTAGACATAGCCTTAGTGAGGGCTGAAGAGCTGTCCCATAATAATCACTTTAAGAGCATCTTTATTTTAAAATATTTTCTATAACTAGTATCATACCTCAGGGCAAAGGTTATGATGGTTATAATCATGACACTTCTCAACCAGGAACCTCACAATGCACTGAAATTGGCATTATGGAATTATGATGCATGTCCTATCATGTACTATTGCTCACTGGAAGCTATGCATCTAATACCTTTTGCCTTATGGCAAGAATATATTTCCTTTTCTTGGGTAATGCAATTTTTTGAAATGATGACCTTATACCACATATATAGAAAGAAAATGAACAGTTCCTATTACTATCTACAACCCATGATAAAGATTTCTCTTTTTCTTCCCTCCCTATTCCAGACCCATTTTTTGTATCCTAAGAAAAAGACCATGCCTAAGATCCTGCTCCCACTGACATGCAAGGAAATTTGCCAGTTGTGTCAAGGGACCCAGGGTTTCACCCCATGTGTTTGGAAATCTTGTATTTTATATCACAGTTACAATAAATGACTGGCTTGCAATAAAATGAGCCACAGGCATGTAAAGTATTTCCTACATGATCTGCTGAGCACCACCTAGTCTGTCTCCTCTGTATATTAAAGTTAAAGACTGGTTAAGGTGTCTGAGGGAAAGATATCTGAGGCTATGTCTACACTTGAAAAGTTAGGTCGACTTTATCAGGTCGACTTAATAAAGTTGACTTTAGGTCGACTTAAAGTGGACCTTATTAAGTCAACTTAACAAAAGTCGACTTGACTTTTCAAATGTAGACATGGCCCCTTTTTGGCCTTATTAAGTTGACTTAAAAAGGTCCAAGTAGGCAATACTCCGCATCTCCACTGGCTTAAGTCGACTTAATAAAGTCAACTTAAATGCTAGTTCGAATTAAAACGAGGTGTTATTAATTCGAACTAACTTTTCCATAATTTGACTTAAGGAGCAGCTTCAGTCAAATTAAGGAAAGCCCAGTGTAGAAGCAGAGTAAATTAAGTTGACTTAAGCCTCTTTAAATCGACTTCATTTTTAAGTGTAGACGCACCCAATATGTTTGGCTTACAGACCTCTTGGGTTGCCCAGGAAGTGTGCATGTAAAGTATGTGAGAGCTGAGTTTTCAGTTTCATTAATTTATAGAATGTGTTTTTGTTCATGAATCTTTTAATTTCCAAATGTCTTTTCGTGGGAAAATAAATAATTTTGTATTTTGCTGATTAAAATTTAATATTAATTTAATACAAATAAAATAAATTAATATCTTACTGCAGGGATTCTCAGCCTGAAGGTTGCAACAGCTCCATTCTTCTTCTACTGCAGGAGTGGCCAAACTGTGCTTGTGAGCTGCATGTGGCTCTTTTATAATTAAGGTCTGGCTTGCAAAGCCTTATGTGGTCCTCCCCCACCAACCCGAATTCTCTGCCTCCTTGACTGTGGTGCAGAGCTTGGAGCTTCTGCCCTATGGCAAGGTGGTGGAACTAGAGCTGCGGTTTTCAGACCATGGGTTGGGATCCAGTACTGGGTCTCAGACCCTCAGGCACTGGGTCACGGCACCCCCTGCTGCCACCACTGAAAGACTGGACTGCATTGCTGAAAGATGTAATTCTTGGGCGGGCATAAATGAATTTTTTTAACTGGTTCCTGAGGAAGAAAGTTTGAAAAGCATTGAGCTAGAGGATTCTGCCTAGCAGAGAGGGGAGTCTTGGGGAGTCAGAAAGTTTGGCCACTTCTGCCATATTGCTAAATGGGATGGGTGTCCTATGTAGGCCCTTGGTAGATGGGAGGAAGGTTCTACAATGATCGTGCTATGGAAAATTGGGATCCTGCTGTAAATAAGATTGGCAACCACTGTTTTACTGTAGTAAGGAATGTTCAGCCAATCAGTCTCACTGACAGGTGGAACATTACTTCCTAGCCTGTAATTTGGGTAGTGGAACAGTGCAATACTAATGGACTTTCCTTTATGTTCATACAGAGAGAAAAAGAGGCAGTCCATAATGTCAAAGTTATAGTGCTGGTGGGCTTTAAGCAGATTTCCAGGCAGACCTTCTCAGCCAGAAGGCTTGTGACGACAACACAAGATCTATTGCTCTTTCACAATCTCTCTCTGTTTTATGACACATCATGCTGATGTAGGTCATTGACGCTGGTTGCCTGCTAACTGGAATTCTGACATCACATTCCCTTCTGTGGTGAAATACACCATTATTTATATTTCTCCACAAACCTCTCTTCTGCCTCTGTCTTTGTTTGTTGTAACTAGGCAAGGAAATGCAACCAGGAAACTGACCTATCCTTTGGCCTTGCTATGGTGATCCAAAGCCCATGGGGGTGTCATTCCATTTCAACAGGCTTTGGATTAGGCCACTTAGTGAGCATTACTCTATGACAGCTGAGCCTTGTACAAGACAGGACTATATTAGATATACCGATGTACTGAAATTTGACTTCAGATAGGTATTCTGACAAATGCTAGCCGAAACATCAATATGCAGCTTTGGCTGAATAATTATTCAGATCTCTATTTAGAGCTACTTAGATAGGAGGTATCACTCTCTCCTGGTGGTATTTGAAGCTACTTCTTTTCCACTGCTTCTATTAGCTGGTTCTGACAGTAATGCTCTTTGTTTATTTGCGGGGGGACAAAGTCAAATGAGGAAGTGAGGCTTTGCTCTCCCCCCGCCCCCATATACTTCTTCTCTCTTTCTTATGAACATTTGCTAGATTGCCATTCAACTTTTCTCTTACCGCCCCTTCTCCTGTCCTTTACACAGTGCTTTCTCTCCCACCCCACAATCAGTCCTCTGACTCCACTCAGCAGTAACTATAGGGATAGTAAAAGACTTCTTTGTTTCTGCATAGAACCATTCAGAACTCACGTTACAAAAATGGCCTGGAAGTGGGATACCCAGGTTCTAAGCAGATATACTATAACATTACTGCTATGTTCTCCGCATGTGTCTGCCATTCAGTCTGAAGCATTTCTACCTGGGCCCATCACTGAACTGTCTAGGTGCCAGAGGCATCTGCTGTCGGTGGAGTTATAGTCCTAGCAGTGGAAGGACTACTTTGGGGTACTTTGCTATTTCTGTAAATGAATCCATTAGTCAAAACACTTTGTTAATATCATTGTGGCGGCTGTTCACAGTTTCAGATTCTGTGGTGGGTGTTATGGATCCACAGGGTCTGCCCTCTGCCTATAACCAGTCCCTAGAGAGTGACCCCAGTAATGTGCTTGACCCTAAAGGCCCATGTAGTCCCATTGGGCCAGGCCCATGGTTTCAAAGGCTATGTCTACACTAGAAAAATTTAGGTTGACTTTGCTAAGTCGACTTAATAAGGTCGACTTTAAGTTGAGTTAAAGTCAACCTTATTAAGTCGACTTAACAAAGTGGTGTCCATGGACGTGGACTTAGTCCACTTTGTTAAGTTGACCTAACTGCCCTTAGGTTAACTTAACAAAGCAGACTTAAGCGTCCACACTGGGCTTAGGTCGACCTAAAGAAGGGTTAGGTCGATCTAAGGAGGCTTAAGTCGACCTAATGGGTGGTTCTTATTAAGTCGACTTAAGCTTTCATTAAGTCAAGTTAAGGAATTTCTTAAGTCGACTTAATGAAAGCCTGGTGTGGATGGGGACTAAGTTAGGTCGACTTAAGCCTCCTTAAGTCGACCTAACTTGCCAGTGTAGACATAGCGAAAGGCTCTGAGACTGAGCCTTTGGTAACAGTGAGCCCCAACTTTCTGACTTTCTCTGCGGTGCCCTGCACTGAATCCAGACCAGCCAGGCTCCTCTGGGAGGCTGGTACTGTACTCCAGGGTGCAGTGCTCTCAGTGAGTACTTGCAGTGACACCAGGCAGCCTTTTCCAAACAAGGTAACAGGAGATCAGTCAGCTGGCATACGGTGTCTGAAAGTCCTTTGGTTAACAAAGAGATGTCAAGGTTACGACACAATTTAGACTGGTCAGCTACAGGGCTTCAATGCCAGGCCGCTATAGAAGCCATTTTGTCTCTCTTTGTCTCTCTTTCTTTGTCTCAGGGTTTGTCTACTCTGCAGTAGCTAGACTATGTCAGCTGACTCAGGCTGTCAGGGCTCAGGCTCTGTAAGGCTATAAAATTGCAGTGTAGATGTCCAGGCTCAGACTGCGGCCTGGGCTCTGGAACATTGCCAACTCTCACAGTCCTAGAGTCTGGGCTTCAACCTGGGCCTGGAAGTCTACACAGCAAATAAAATAGTCACACATGCCTGAGTCAGTGCACACAGGCCAGCTGCTGTGTAGACATACTCAGAGAAGTCTGGAGAAACTCTCCTACTCTTTGAGTCTGTAGGCTTTACTCAGAGGGGTGTAAAACTCACACACACCCTGTCCCCAGGCTTTCCCCTGTGTTGGGGAAAACTTGCTAGCTTTTCCTGCTCACATATTATTGAGCTTAAGCCTGGCCTTCCCCAAAGAAGCCCCACTGTCCTTTTTACCACCTGCTGGCTAATGTTCTCAAGCATCATGAACTCAGCTCCTGCTAAATCTAGAAGAGATGTGTTCTTTCTGTCAGGGCAGCCCCTTGGGGAAGCCTACATCCTCCCCTTTATTTCCTGGTACCTCTTATTTACGGCATATGGCAGCCACTCCCTAGGCTTGACACTATAGTAATGGCAGATGTTGTAGAGCAGGAATGATTTTAAGTCCCTACCTCTATGACAGATGCTGCTAGGTCCCTCATGGGGTTTGTACAGCCTGTCTCACCTATCAAACAGAACACATTAATTAGCGAGTAAAGGAACAAAGAGAGGTGGCATGACACAAAGAAAGTTTTACAAAAAACACCCTTTCAAATACAGTATCTAATTGATGGCCAGAAGATCATTGTGAGAATTGAACTAGGGTAGAAAACTTCTAAACTGTAATTGTTTGGGGTAGGATGTCTCCCACTGTTTGGAGTGGCTCATGACCAAGAGTGCCTATCTCAGGGCAGACTATGAGAAACAGGGCAGATTCTTCAAACTGACGGCATGTCAAGTCAACAACAAATGTGATTACTATAACAGTTTTACTATGGAATCACAGACAGTCTGCTTAGACTCGCCAATCTATCTTGCCACCCAGACAAATTGGACTTAGTGATAAATGGTCACTTACATCAAATATAACATAATATTCAGGTTGCTTCCAGCCCCAAAAGATGAGTCGCCTACCCCAGATCAATTGGTACCCTAGGGTGCGTCTACACCTGTAAATTAAGTCGACTTAAGCTTGCTCTGCATCTACATCTCACTTTCCTTAAGTCGACTTAAGCAAGCTGCTTAAGTCGACTTAAGGAAAATTAAGTTGACGTTATTAAACCTCATTTTAATTCGACTTTAGGCTTAAGTCAACTTCCTAAAGTCGGCTTAAGCCAGTGTAGGCCTGGAGTAGCCCTAAGTCGACTTAAAGTCGACTTAGGGCTCTCCAGGACTCCATCACTGCCCTCCCTGCCGGGGGGGGGGGGGCAGAGGGGGAACCTGGCATGCCCCCCCAAGGGCAGGGCAGAGCCCTGCCCACCCTGCCCCTATGCCCTGCCAGGGTCCCTGACCCCCTTTGCCCCATTGTACCCAGGTACAATGGGGCAAAGGCTGAGCCTCCTAGCACTGGACAAGGGGTGTCCCCTTGCCACCGTGGACCTGCCCATGGTCCCCCTAGCCCCTAGAAGTCGACCTAGGCGTCCAGTGTGGACGCTCTAGATCGACTTTGTAAGCTCCCCCCTAAGTCGACTTTAAATTTAAGTGTGGACATGCTAAGTCAACTTAACTAAGTTGCCTTTAAGTTGACTTAATTAAGTCGATTTAGCTAAAGTCGACTTAAATTTACAAGTGTAGACATAGCCCTAGGTATTACATTAAAGACAATGTCTGTAGCCAGTCTTGTAATAAACTATCTAAAGGTTTATTAACTAGGAAAGAGAAACGAGTTATTTACAGGTTACAACAAACAAATATACACACACAAATGGGTTACCATTAAATCCTAAACTTGACAAAGTTGTAACGATCTGTCAATTCAAAGTGTCTTTCAGGCAGATCCAGGAAATAACCCTTGAAACTCTGTAGCTTTAGTATGGTTTCTCTGGCTCTATGGGAGTTCAAACGGCAAAGAGATGACAAATCTCAGTATCAACTATCTGTATTTCCCTCTTCCAGCATTCAAAGTGATGGGAAGAGGCTCTCAGCATGTACTTCTCCATGGATGGATTGGGTCAATTAACAAAGCTTTTGTCTTATAATGACACATTTAAAATTTGATATTTGTCCTGAATGAGCAGCAGGGCAGGGAAAGGAAGGGGAGACATGATTCCCATGCCTGTTTCACAAGTTCAGAGCAAACATTTTCAAAGTTATAAAACAATATTTCTATATTTTCTGATAGGATGGAATACAGACATTACAAATGAGATTAACACATGCAGCAATTTACAAGCATTGCATAGAGACTAAACAATAAATACATTCTTGAATGACTAATGCCTGTTTTGAGTGAAACTAACATACAGGTGAATGGGTCTGATCCTCATCTATGAGTTTTGTTAGTTCTTAGCTAATGACTTCAGCATGGGCAAGAGCAGCTACCTGGCCTGCCAGTAGCACAGCATGGATGCTGATTTAGATGATTGCTCACAAGGGCTATATCTACACTGGGGAATTTAGGTCGACTTAAATAACTTGACTTTAATAAGTCGACTTTAAGTCGACCTTATTAAGTCGACTTAGAGAGTCCACACAGGACTCCTAAGTTGACTTAAAGTGGGCCTTACTAACTCAACTTAGAGAGTCTATACTAGACTCTCTAAGTCGACTAGTTCGGTCCAGGACGGGGCTGGCTCTCCCCGGGGTAGGAAGCCCCTGAGTGGTCCAGGGGACAAGGGAGCGTGGAGCTCCCTTCTGCCCCAGACCACTCGGCTACCTTTTGCTTGGGACTTCTCAGGTCCCGGACAGAAGGGAACCCTTCTGTCCAGAACCCTTCTGTCCGGGACCGCTCGGATCCCGGGGAGAACTTCCCCGGGACCCGAGTGGTCCCAGCCAGGAGGAAGAGCTGGAGACCCCAGCTCCAGCTGCTCAGCAGCCGGCAGCTGGGAGCAGGGATTCTGGGGAGAAGGGACCGTGGGGCTCCCTTCTGGCTGGTACCACTCAGATCCCAGCAAGAAGGGACCGTGGGGCTTCCTTCTCGCCGGGATCCATACTCCAGCTGCTTCCCAGGCTTCCCGGGAGCTGGAGCGTGCTGTGCCAGCAATTGCTTCCTTCTTGCCAGGATCACGGGGCTTCCTTCTTGCCGGGACCTGAGCGGTCCCGGGGAGAAGGGAGCCCCATGGTTCCTTCTTGCCAGGACCTGAGTGGTCCCGGTGAGAAGGGAGCCCCACGGTCCCTTCTTGTGGGGAGCTGAGTGGTCCCAGGGAGAAGGAAGCTCCCTTCCCACATGCCCTAAGTCGACTAAGTCAACTTAGGGTGTCCACACTGCTTGAGTTGACTTAAAAAGTCGACTTAAGCTTCAAAGTCGACTTTATACGAGATGTTATAAAGTCGACTTTGAATTTCCTTAAGTCGACTTAAGCAGCAGCTAAGGAAATGCCAGTGTGGACGCAGAGTAAATTAAGTTGACTTAAGCATGCTTAAGTCGACTTAATTTACTAGTGTAGATGCACCCAAGAACTCTTTTGCACAGTCCATGTGCTATTTTGAATCTTATCCAGTTTTACAGGAGAAATTATGTGTTCCACGGAAGCAATACGAAACAAAGCTAACCACATAGGTCATAAATCTATGCATGTGGTAAGCCTCTCTCTGCAAATAAAAGGTAAGGTAAATATCTGGCATTGATAAACACATCACGCCAACACCGTTCCATGGGTACTTTTGTTAGCGTAAATAAGCTTCTTCTTGGTTTGTGGCAAACCTCAAATATTTGACTTCAGTCTCAGAGCTCAGCTGAGTAGACAGTATATAGGATTATTCATCTCTTCCTGTGCAAGATTTTTAGCATTGTAATTTACCATACTAGATGGTTTATGACAA
Organism: Pelusios castaneus; assembly: GCA_007922175.1. Lineage (NCBI taxonomy): Eukaryota > Metazoa > Chordata > Testudines > Pelomedusidae > Pelusios > Pelusios castaneus. The sequence goes on from VOCT01110246.1 coordinate 16,851, forward strand.
TGAAACTGTGAGCTTTTCCAAAGAAAACAATAACAAAGGCTAGAGAATGAGCCTCTTGCTCAGCCTTCTTCTATTCTGTTCAATGAAGATTTAGTGCTAAGGTAAAATGGTTCTTCTAGGTCTGTCTTGATCAGGAAAATTGTCCAAAAGTTTTCACACTGGCTCAGTGCCATTAATGTTAGTAATGTTGGGTGCCCAATGACTCTGTCACCATTGTCCCAGGGGTCCTTTGTTGCAACTAAGTAGGGGAAACATTATGGCAGATACAGAGGCAGCAGTGGTAGACACTCAAGCAGGGGAAGAAACAATGAAGATGACAGGATGTGGAAGCTGTGGGATGTTTATGATTTTGGAGGGAGTACCTCAAAAGATCTTCATATGTATGAAGTGTTACCTCATAGAGCTAATGGGAGAGAAAATCTAAGGGTTAGAGATGCAAGTGGAAACCCTGGTTGAGTTTTGAAGGGGGTTTGAGCAGTTGATGGAGCAGAAAAATGAAGGGGATATAGGAGAAAACCCTGACCTGCAGATGGAAGCAGACCAGCGGGCTCTGAAGGGAGAATGCTGGGAGAGGAAGATGGCCAGTGGAAGCATGTGACTTTGAGAAGCCAGCAGAGGAAAAGACTGGCTAGTGAAGGAGAAACAGAGAAAAAGATTTGCGGAGTTAGCAAATGAAGAAGGAGCACAGCAGGTGGCTACTGATGGTGGGAGCGCGTGGAGGACAATGGAGATACCACCGAATAGGAGCCCTAGAAGGATTCAGGAGCGGATGTAGTGGACTGCAAAGAAAAATTGTAGGACTGAGGACTTGCGGCCACAAAGAGGTGGGGAGAGGCTGGAGAATCGCACTCTTTCCAGCAAAAGGCAGGTCTAGGTCATTGGGGACTCCCTGCTGAGAAGGACAGACAGGACTGTAACTAGAGCTGATCCTGAGAACAAAAGGGTATGCTGCTTGCTGCGCGCTAGGATACGGGATGTTGATCTGAGGTTGAAGAGGATCCTAATGGGAGTGGGAAAGAATCTTCTGATTGTCCTTCATGTGGGTACAAATGATATGACTAAACTCTCGCTGGAACGTATCAAAGGAGACTATGCCAGGTTGGGGAGGACTCTGAAGGAAATAGAGGCTCAGGTGATCTTCAGTGGTATTCTGCCTGTCCCTAAAGGAAGACAATAAAGATGTGAGAAGATTCTGATGATCAACAGATGGCTCAGGCAGTGGTGCTCTAAGGAAGGCTTTGGGATGTATGGTCACTGGGAGGCATTCATGGACAGAAGACTGTTCTCTTGGGATGGACTACACCTGAACAGGGAGGGAAACAGATTTCTGGGATGGAGGTTAGCACAACTGATCAAGAGAGCTTTAAACTAGGGAGTCTGGGGGATGCCTGGATAACCACCACACCTGACATTAGCATTGAGAGGAAAGAAAATGAAATAAGAAAGGACACAGAGATGGGGAGCAGCATGGCAGTTCGAAGGAGGGGTGGTGTAAATGCCAGTCTAATGGGTGATCTTGGCCGCAGAACAACCCGGTAACAAAATGGAGGAACTAGAGCCAATGGTTCAGGATGCAAAACCAGATACTGTAGGGATAGCAGAAACATAGTGGAATAGTAGTCATAACTGGTGTATGTATATTGAAGGCTATGTGCTCTTCAGGAAAGACAGAAATGAAGGCAAAGGTTGGGGAATAGCCTCAACGAGGCTATCTGGGTAAGTTTCTCCTGGGATAGTGCTTGGGGTGTATTACAGACCGCCAGGATCTGATTTAGACATGGATAGGGACCTCTTTAAGTCCTTTAAGGAAGTAAATACTACTGGGAACTGTGTGATAATGGGAGATTTTAACTTCCCAGATATAGACTGGAGGACATGTGCTAGCAGTAATAAAAGGGCTCTGATTTTTCTGAATGGGATAGCTGATGAATTCCTTCTCCAAACTGTTACTGAACCAACAAGAGGGGATGCCATCTTAGATTTGGTAATAGTGAGTAGTGAGGACCTCACAGAGGAGCTGTTTGTAGGGGACAACCTAGGTTTGAGTGACCATGAGCTAATTCAGTTCAAACTAAATGGAAGGATAAACAAAAATAAATCTGTGACTAGGGTCTTTGACTTTAAAAGGGGCTAATTTTAGAAAATTAAGGGAATTAGTAAGGGAAGTGAACTGGACTGAGGAACTCATGAATGCAAAGGTGAAAGAGACTTGGAATCGCTTCAAGTCAAAGTTGCAGGAACTATGTGAAGCCTGCATTCCAAGTAAGGGGAAAAAATTCACAGGCAAGAGATATAGACCAAGTTGGATGAGCAAGCATCTCGGACAGTGATTAGGAGGAAGCACAAAGCCTACAAGGAGTTGAAGATGGGAGGGATCAGCAAGGAAAGCACCTCTTAGAGGTTAGAACATGTAGAGATAAAGTGAGAAAGGCGAAAAGTCAAGCAGAGCTGGACCTTGCAAAGGGAATTAAAACCAATAGTAAAAGGTTCTTTAGCCATATAAATAGGAAGAAAACAAAGAAGGAAGACATGGGATCACTAAACACTGAGGATAGGGTGGAGGTCAAGGATAATCTAGGCATGGCTAAATATCTAAATAAGTATTTTGCCTCTGTTTTTAACGAGGGTGACGACGAGCTTGGAAATAGAGGTAGGGTATCTAACAGGAATAAGGATAGGGAAGTGGAAATTGCCATATCTGAGGTAGAAGCCAGACTCGAGCTTCTTGATGGGACTAAATCGGGGGGCCCGGATAATCTCCACCCCAGGATATTAAAGGAACTGGGCCATGAAATTGCCTGCCTATTAGCAAGGATTTTTAATGAATCTGTAAACTCAGAGGTTGTACCAAATGACTGGAGAATTGCTAATATAGTTCCTATTTTCAAGGAAGGGAATAAAAGTGATCCGGGGAACTACAGGCCTGTTAGTTTGACCACGTTTTTGAAAGAGAAAGTTCTTAAGGATACTGAAGTTAACAGTAACTGCGATAAAATACAACATGGCTTTTCAAAAGATATATCGTGCCAGACCAACCTGATCTCCTCTTTTGAGAGGATAACAGATTTTTTGGATAAGGGGAATGCGGTGGACCTAATTTACTTAGAGTTCAGCAAGACATTTGATATAGTTCCACATACGGAATTATTAGTTTAATTACAAAAGATGGGGATTAATATGAATATAGTAAAGTGGATAAGGAACTGGTTAAAGGGGAGGCTTCAGTAGGTCATGCTGAAGGGTGAACTGTCAACCTGGAGGGAGGTTACTAGTGGAGTTCCTTAGGGATTGGTCTTGGGACCAATCTTATTTAACCTTTTTGTTACTGACCTTGGCACAAAAAATGGGAATATGCTAATTAAGTTTGCAGATGACACCAAGTTGGGAGGTGTTGCCAATACAGAGAAGGATCAGGATATACAGAAAGATCTAGATGACCTTGTAAACTGGAGTATTAAGAATAGGATGAAATTTAATAATGGGAAGTGCAAGGTCATGCATTTAGGGACGAATAACAAGAACTTTTCTTATAAATTGGGGATGCATCAGTTGGAAGGGATGAAGGAGGAGAAGAACCTGTGAATACTGGTTGATCACAGGATGACTATGAGCCGCCAATGCAATGTGGCCGTGAGAAAAGCTAATGCAGTTCTAGGATGCATCAGGAGAGGTATATCGAGTAGAGATAGGGAGGTTTTAGTGTCTTTATACAAGATGCTGGTGAGACCTCATCTGGAATAAGGTGTGCAGTTCTGGGCCCCCATTTTTAAAAAAGATGGATTCAGACTGGAACTGGTGCAGAGATGGCCTACAAGGATGATCTGTGGAATGGAAAACGTACCTAATGAGAGGAGACTTAAGGAGCTTGGCTTGTTTAGTCTAACCAAAAGAAGGTTGAGGGGAGATATGATCATTCTCTATAAATACATCAGAGGGAAGGAGAGGAATTATTGGAGTACAGCACCAATGTGGACACAAGAACAAATGGTTACATACTGTCCATCAGGAAATTTAGGTTTGAAATTAGATGCAGGTTTATAACCACCAGAGGAGTAAAGTTTTGGAATAGCCTTCCAACTGGAGCTGTGGGGGCAAAAAACATAACTGCCTTCAAAACTGAGCTTGATAAATTTACAGAGAGGATGGTATGATGGGATGGCCTAGTTTGGTAATTGACAAATCTTTGACTACAGGTGGTGGATATGCCAGTGACATAAGAAGGAAGGGTTGATGGGGTGGGTTCTAAATTATTACAGAGAATTCTTTCTTAGGTGACTGGCTGGTGAGACTTGCCCACATGCTCAGGGTTTAACTGATTGCCATATCTGGGGTCGGGAGGAAATTTTTCCCCAGGGCAGATTAAGGATTCTGTGACCCTGCAAATTCCCATGGAAACTGTTGAAGCATTGGTGCATGTTTAGGCAGCCCTCCGCATGGCAAGGCATATATATGAGTGCCCTATATACTGTACATTTACATTTTTGCATGGACAAAGAACAGCTGGACTACTGGAGTGGTTGACACTTTGTTGGAAGAGAAGTGAATGGCCACAGACAACCATAAACTTCACACAGATAATTCCACTTTCAGAACTCCAGCTAAACAACGGTTTCACTCTCAGCAGCTTCACCAAACAGTGATGTGGCGGGCTGTCTGGTCCCAAAAACATAATGGTCCACAATTTGAGTTGTACTTCTGGAGAAACTCCATTGATTTCAGAGTTACTCCAGATTCTGTGTAACTGGGACCAGAAAATAGCTCTTTGACTTTAAGCTTGTTGGAGGGGGTATTAACCTTCACCCCCTTTCCAAAGATACTCAACTTTTTGAATGAAACTTTGGCCCCATTGAAGTCAATGGCAAAACTCCCATTGACTACAGTGGAGCCAGGATTTCCCTTTTTGTGTTTGGCCTTTCATTCAGGGCATGTACATCATTATTTCAGCCATGTGGCAGCCCTATGGGAACTCCCAAGTCTAACAAAAGGAAACCATGCTCACTTGTATTAGAAAGTCATTCCTGCTTGGTTCACTAATATGTTTCAAAGTGCTAATGACTGTGTAAGTAAATACAAATCAGTGTCTCTCAGTAGAGGGTAGCCACAGGAGCCACAGTCAGATATTTAAGTAAGTTATCTGTTTCCTTTGTTTGCTGCTCTAGTCATAACAATGCCACGCACATTTTTTTCATGAGAATTTCTCTGTCCTTTTATTTTGCAGCCTCTAGATTTATTACTCACTCTGCCTGCTCTGTGCTTCATTTTAAGCCCTCTATTTTTCTTTCTACATCCTCTCTCCTCTTTGCCTTGTCTCGCCTCAGTGGAATGCATACTCAATAACACATGAGTTCAGGATGAATTTTCCAACCCATGGTATTTGACTTGGGGGCAAAATTAGACAGTTTGCCTCTCCTTACTTTGTTCATTTTTAGTTTTCAGTGTAGACACTGAATTTGTGCTTGGCACCAACCGAATATGAAACGACTAAAGTGATTGGCTAACAGCCAATCTATCAGAGTGCATCTTGAGGCCAAGTGATCTGCTAGGGTGTGGTGGCTGGATGAGAATGTGGGGTAAAGCCAGTGACAGTGTCAGTTCCTGTCAGTGTTTGGCCAGCATTGTCAGTTTCCAAGCTGTAGTTCCTCCCCACCCACATGTACAATACATGTAGCAATGGCTGGATTTCCCAGAATGAAACTGGCAAGGAAAATGCAGAACCTTTGGCTCTGGTTCTAAATTTTAGTAAAATTCTCTCACAGAAGTAATGTGCGTAAAAACAGTGTGATGGACCTTGCAAACTCAAAGCACAAAGGACAGCTAGTACCTAAAAAGGAATTACACTTATTATAGAAACAAAAATGCTAGAGGAAAACAAACAGCCTCCCCTGTTGTATTTAAAACATCAGCATCCATCTCTGCAAACCTCTCCCAGCCAGTTCCCTAGCACTCAGAAAGTTGGACATTTGGGCCCTTTCTTAGTGACCATTTTCTCCGTTAACTGCCTGGTCACACTGAACTATCTTTGGGGGTTGCCCCCTCTTATTTTTTGAACCTCAGGAAGTATATGATCGGTTTGAAGATATTGTTAGGAGCTGGTTTGGTTGTTGTTCTGCAACCCAGCAAGTTGCAAAGCCACATGAATGAAAAGTCATTCATACATATTAGCAGCCCATGCCAATTACCTTCCATCTCTTATGCTGCCCTACTCTGATACCCTGTATTAGGCCAAATCTATGCTATGGCAGCCCAGCTATGATATTGCAATTATAATGCTTCCTATGTTGATGGCAGGGTTTTTTTTAGGGCTGCAGACTGCAGTTAATCCATCTCTCTGAGCCGTGGTAGCTAGCCTGGTGGAAGAATTCTTCCATTGCCTTTATTAACCACATCTACAATGCTGGTTAGGTCAACCTAACCATGGCACTCAGTGTGAATTTTTTTTGTAGCCCTTAACAAGGTAGATAGCTCCTCAGTCTAATTTTTAAGTGTAAACCACACCTCCACGTATGTGGTGTTGTAGGCCTCAAAGTTATGCTAATGGACAGGGTGTACATTCTTTAGGTTTCTTTTCTGAAAAAATGGTTTATTGATTCAATGTTCAATTTGAGATTTTAAATCTATACACTCTCTGACTTTCAGAATTGTGTTTATTTACTGAGAGCAAAAAACACAGGGTTATCCAATGAACGGCTCCAAGGTACAAGATGGTTAACAGAAGAACTTAAGCCTAGATCCATGAAGGGACTTAACTCCACATTGCAATATCTAACTTCTAGGAACCTGGAAAATCACTGGAATGACAAACCTAATTAGGCCATAGGGTTCCTTACAGTGCCCGGGGAGAGATGGGTGCTTAAGAATGCAGTTGGCAAGAGCTGGCTTTCTAGGCTGGGAGCCACCTAAGCTAGCCAATGGGAGATGCTGGTGACAGGGGTATGTCATAAGCCCCACCTCTCTCACAGAGTGAAGGGCCTAAGTCCAGCTACAGGCAGGCACCCACCATGGGTAGTGCAGGAACCCCCTTCGGGGAGACACAGCTGGGTATTCTCTTCTGGAGTCAAGCAGTGTAGGTGCCTTAGCTGTGTCTTGTGAGAATGAGTTAGAGAAGCATGCCTCATGCCACACAAAATGGCCAGAGGAAGAGGAGGAGCAACTGCCTAACTTTTATAGCAGTGACTAGAGCATTCACCTGGGATGTGGGAGACCCAGGTTCAGTTTCCTTCTCAGTCTGAAGGGGAAAAAGGATGTGAACTGGGGTCTCCACAACCTCCTAGGAAGGTGCTCTAACCACTGAGACATGAGATATTGTCATATGGGACTCTCTCAGTCTCTTTTGTTGAAACTGTTCTACTTTAGATGAATAATTAAAGAGTCATTGGAGCAGGAAGACTGAATCCTGGTCTCCCACCTCCCAGATGGGAGCCCTAACCTTCAGGTTATAGCATCATAGTCTCTCTCTAGAGCAATGACTCTTTAAGTTTCATGCAGAGTGGGAGAGGTGGAAGGCGCCCCATGGCAGAGTATCTCTTAGCTCAGTGGTTAGTGCACTCACTTGAGAAGTATTGGAGGCCCTGCTTCAAATCCTTTCTCCCTCTGAGTCATTGAGCCTGAGTCATTTACATCCCGCATGAGTGCTGCATCTACTGGGATAGAAGTTAAAAGGTGGGTGCTGGTGGTCCCATTGTTACCTCCTCTGCCAAGATTTTGAACGGGATGCAATCTGGTAGGTGGCCTCTGAGCACATCTACAAAATGACGCCCCACACATGGGACAGGAACTCCTCCACTTATCTTTCTCCAGTTTGTGAATTGCGCTGGGGCTTAGGCAGGAGATGGATGTCTGGATGCCTGGAAGCAGAAATTTGGGAACTTTTACAGCAAAAATGTAGGCACTACGATTATGTCTTCACTGCAAGCCAGCCTTGCAGGGCGCAGGCCAATGGGCTGTTTCACTGCAGTGCAGACATTCAGGCAAGGGCTGTAGCCTAGGTTCTAGAACACTGTGAGGTGGGAGGGTCCCAGAGTTCCGACTGCAGCCCAAGCAGCTACGTGGCAATTAAACAGCCCCTTATCCTGAGCCCTCCAAGCCTGAGTCAGCTGTCATGGGCCAATGATGGGTTTTAATTGCAATGAAACACCCTGAGGTGTTTACACTTGTAAATTAAGTCGACTTAAGCTTGGCTTAAGTCGACTTAATGTGCCCTACGTCTACACTACATTTTGCTTAAGTCGACTTAAGCAGCTTGCTTAAGTCGACTTAAGCAAAATAAAGTCGACTTCATGAAAATTAAGTCGACTTTATTAAACCACCTTTCTATTCGACTTAAGGCTTAATTGGACTTTCTAAAGTCGAATTAAGCCAGTGTAGCCCTGGGGTAGCCCTACGTCGACTTAGGGCTACCCCAGGACTACACCAATGCCCTCCCTGCCGGGGGGAGGGGGGTACAGGGGGAGCCTGGCATGCTCCCCAAAGGGCAGGGCATGTGGGCACAGTGTGACACTGTCTGGATTTAGAGAAGCATTTATGATATTATTTTCTATGGATATCTCATAAATGCTATAATCCATAGGAACTATGTCATGTTTGGTATCAATAGAAAGGTAGTAATTTGCTGGGAATGATTATATAGTTTATGTCTAGGAATTCTATTTTGATTAGAAGTTAAGAATTTGATGTTATATCCATACTTTAACTTGTGTCCTTCTGGAGAAATGTCTTAGACGGAGGGTGTGAACAACCATTGTCTCCTTAATGTTTAGGAATTTGCCAGATGATCTGGTTCCAGGGAGTAAACTGATGAGCCATTAAGGATACAATGGTTGTATTCTTTATGTCCTCAATGGCTCATCAGGATACTCCCTGGGACCACATCACTTGGTAGATTCCTTAACATTAAGGAGACAATGGTTGTTCACACCCTCCCGTCTAAGATATTTGTCCAGAATGACACAAGTTAAAGTATGGATATAACATCAAATTCTTAACTTCTAATCAAAATAGAATTCCTAGACATAAACTATATAATCATTTCCAGCAAATTACTACCTTTCTATTGATACCAAACATGACATAGCTCCTATGGATTATAGCATTTATGAGATATCCATTGAAAATAATATCATAAATGCTTCCCTAAATCCAGACAGCATCACACACAGGGCTCTGCCCTGCCAGGGTCCCTGTCCCCCTTTGCCCATTTGTACACAGGGGGTGCCCCCCCCGCCACCGTGGACCTGCCCAAGGTCCCCCTAGCCCCACAAAGTCGACCTAGAGCATCCAGTGTGGACGCTCTAGGTCGACTTTGTAAGTTCCCCTTTAAGTCTCGACTTAAAAGTGGAAGTGTAGACATAGCCTGAGTGAGTATAGATGCCTACAGGCTTATGTAGCAACCAGGTGAGTGTTTTGTGGATTGAAATGGTGCCTCTATCTGGGGCTCAAGTGCCTAATTCTGAGGTAAGGGGCACCTCAGTACCTTTGTGGCTTTGGGCCTTATATTCTAAAGCCACTATTTACATATTAAAGGGTCCCACACTGATTTTAATTCTACCCCATTATGTGTGTTAGGCTAGGCCCTTTCTTTACATGATTACCTCACACTAGGTAAGGTGGCGTAATGTTCACTGAATATTTATTTTACAAATATGCATTGAGTGTTTGGACACACAAATATTTACACGGAAAGAGTAGTAAATAGAGAGGCTTGCAGAATATTGGGCAAGTCATTACAGGCTATCTGTGATTCTAGGAGGCAATGTAGCAAATCAAAAGATGCTGAACATGAAACGTGTGATTTTGTCATAAGTCCTTTGGACCTTTTGAATCCAAAATGAAGCTGCACTGAATGGTTCTGTTGCGCTCTCCTTTGGAGTTACCATCTTCAGTAACTTTATAGATCAATTCCACTTCTAATAACATTTCGGTTTACGGGACCGGGAATATGTTGTTATTCTTTTAAAAACACTTGTATTTCCATTTGTTTAAAACTCTATAAGGATTTCCTTCCTCCTTTCTCCTTCTTTAACCGAGGAGTTAGAGAGGCACAGTCTAATTTGTCATTGCCCTGTGTAAAATCAGACAGATGTAAATGTTTAGCCAATCAAGTTACCATCCTTTTCTGCTTTATAATTCCATTAATGGCCGTGCACCTGACTTAAAGTGTTTATGACAAATGCACTAATGAGCTCAGGGATTGCTCAGACATTAAGCAGCAGTCGGTCACTGGTGTGTGTGCGTGTGCCTGTGCATGTGTGTGGTAGGAATGGAGCTGTTGTACAACACAATGCTTCATGAATTGGATCAAGAGAGTTTTAAAATTCAACCACTAAAATGTATCGAATCTCTGTGGTTAGACCTCAGGTACATCAGCGACACCCATGGTGGTGCAACACCTCTGTGACTGTCATGTTGCACATGTAACCACTTCACAGGGGCAAGCCCGACGAGGCAAACCACAGGCTAAATGAAGACAAACTGTCATTTCAGAATTCACATGGGAATATAACTTACCCTCTGTGTTATACAAACTCACTAATTATGTCTGTCAGTAGGTTGATATTTTATATAGATAATGTGCATGTTACTGGCTGACTCAAGCAACTCCACTGAGAGCAACTCTTGAGTATGAAATATATTTATAAATTAAACTTCTCATAAGTTAAAAATGGCTATAGTATTGGCACCGAGGGATATTTTTGTAACAAAAATGCCTGTGATTAGTAAAGCAATTAAATTGGTGCTTTAAGTTTTTACACTGCAATCCTGCAGCTCTCTTGAGTCATGTTCTAGGCCCCAGGTTGATTACATGTAATTCTGGGCAACCATTCACCCTGTTCCTACAGTCTCCAGATCTCCATGACTATTGACATGCTGAAGACTTCAGCTCACTGTACATTAGTCAGAGAGAAGCAGAAATAGTGTGTGCAGCTCTCTGTATTGCTGAGGGTTATGGGAAGCCTAGCAGGTGTACCGCTATGTGCTCCGGTACGGATTGAGTCCGTGACAACGTGACCATGACTGACAGATAGAATAAAAGTTTATTTATTATAAGGGTACAGCACTTGCGTCCCTTCAGCAGCCAGACCCCACTATGGCAGTGGACAGACTCCTGGGCGTTGTTTCTGAGGCACCAGCTGCGCAGCTTCCATGGTCCACTGGAAAGGTCCAACATGCACTGGATATTCCCCTGAATATATGTTAGCTGACCTACAGAGTAACTAGGGATGTATACACGTCACCTTAGCTTGTTACAACATACCTACATAAAGATCACAAGGTGAACACTCACTATAAACAAGTGAATGCACATGCCATCAGGTACTCAGTGCGTAGACAAGGCACGTAAAGAAGTAGCTATTAATGTCCTCAGGTGCTTAGCTCCTGGCCAGGGCACACGGTGATCAGAGTAGGGCTGCGACTCTCTATACTGCACAATGTCTTCTGCAGATTCTCTTACAATGAGAATAAGCGCCACTGAATTCCCAGATTGCTCCATGCCATCCCCACAAACTTGGTGAGGGTTTTGGTCCTTCCCAAGTGGAAAAGTGGTTGTGAGACTGTCTTAAAAAAGCCAACATCACTTATGCAGTAGGAGCAGAGCATCTGACGAAGTGGGATTTTCTCCCACGAAAGCTCATGCGATAAATAAATCTGATAGTCTTTAAAAGTGCCATAGGCCTGTTAGTTTGACCTCAGTAGTATGCCAGGTCTTGGAGAAAATTTTGAAGGAGAAAGTACTTAAGGCTGTAGAGGATAACGGTAACTGTGATAAAATACAACATGGCTTTATAAAAGGGAGATCGTGACAGACCAACTTGATCTCCTTTTTTGAAAGGATAACAGATTTTTTAGATAAAGGGAATGTGTTGGACCTAATTTACTTAGATTTCAGCAAGGCATTTGATAGAGTTCCACATAGGAAGTTATTAGTTAAGTTACAGAAGATGGGGATTAATATGAATATAGTAAAGTGGATAAGGAACTGGGAGACTACAGTGGGTCATACTGAAGGGTGAACTGTCAAGTTGGAGGGAGGTTACCAGTGAGTCCCTCAAGGATCTGTCTTGGGACCGATCTTGTTCAACCTTTTTGTTACTGACCTTGGCACAAAAAGCGGGAATGTGCTAATAAAGTTTGCGGATGACACCAAGTTGGGATGTATTGCTAATAAAGGGAAGGATTGGGATACCATACAGAAAGATCTGGATGACCCTGTAAACTGGAGTATCAGGAATAGGATGAAATTTAATAATGGGAAGTGCAAAGTCAAGCATTTAGGGACAAATAACAACCATTTTTCCCATAAGCTGGGGACGCATCAGTTTGAACGGACTGAGGAGGAGAAGGATCTGGGAGTACTGGTTGATCATAGGATGACTATGAGCTGCCAATGTGATGTGGCCGTGAAAAAAGCTAATGCAGTTCTAGGATGTATCAGGAGAGGAATTTCAAGCAGAGACAGGGAGGTGTTAGTGCCGCTGTACAAGGCACTGGTGAGACTCCATCTGGAATATTGCGTGCAGTTCTGGTCCCTCATGTTTAAAAAGGATGAATTCAAATTGGTACAGGTGCAGAGAAGGGCTACAAGGATGGTCTGAGTAGTGGAAAACCTGCTCTATGAGTGGAAACTCAAGAAGCTTGGCTTGTTTAGCCTAACCAAAAGAAGGTTGAGGAGGGATATGGTTGCTCTCTATAAATACATCAGAGGGATTAATATCAAGGAGGGAAAGGAATTATTTGAGTACAGCACCAATGTGGACATGAGAACAAATGGTTATAAACTGTACATCGAGAAATTTAGGCTTGAAATTAGACTCAGGTTTCTAACCATTAGAGGAGTAAAGTTCTGGAATAGCCTTCCAAGGGGAGTTGTGGGGGCAAAAACCATAACTGCTTTCAAAACTGAGCTTGATAAATTTATGGAGGGGATGGTATGATTAGCCTATTTTGGAAATTGACTGAGATTTGGCTACGGGTGGTGGATATACAAGTGGCCTAAGAGGGGAGAGTACATGGGGTGGGTTCTGAGTTATTACAGAGAATTGTTTCTTGGGTAACTGGCTGTTGAGACTTGCCCAAGTGCTCAGGGTTTAACTGATCGCCATATTTGGGGTCGGGAAGGAATTTTCCCCCAGGGCTGATTGGCCTGGGATCTGGGGGGTTTTCGCCTTCCTCTGTAGGAAAGGGCATGGCTCATCTACCGGTGAATCCTCTGTATCTTAAAGTCCTAAATCATGATTTAAGGAGGTAAATATCTCAGTCATAGGTTGGTGGCTATTGCTGGAGTGGGTGGGTGAGGTCTTGAGGCCTGCATTTTGCAGGAGGTCAGACTAGATGATTGTACTTGTCCCTTCTGACCTTAAAGTCTATGAGTCTATGAGACTCTGTTTGTTTTCCTGCAGGTTAGGGACTTGAGGGAAAGAGCTGATGATTTAAAGGGGTAGCCCCAGGGTATTAAACCTGACTGGTCTTTATAACCAAAACCTTCCCTTTAAAGAGACTGTAATTTCTTTTAAAAAGTGAACATGAAAAAAGAAAATAGAGGCATTTTTTTTAAAAAAAAAATTATGGACGACTCACTTCAGCTTATAGGTACATGGAACTTTCTGGTAATGATTGCTCTGTGCCCTAGCCAATCAGATTGGTTGATGCATATCTCATCATTTCATTCTGTTTATAATTTTTATTGCAATGCTCAAAGATAGTAATTGCAATAGTTAGGACTGAGATGTGGTTTCAATTTTAACTCAGTTTCTCAATTACTCATAACTTTTTTAAAATATTATTTTAAGGAATGGAATTTCATGAGTTTGGTCTCAGCTCGAAGGTGAGCAACTTAGGAAAGCTTAAGCCAAATTTGTTTGGTTGTTATTAATGTGAGTGCAAAAAAAGAATATAATTCTACTGTATGTTCTGATTAACATGTTTTGTTCCTCTAGATCATAAATGGCTTAAAAACATCAAACAAAGTTTCTTCTATCTTTCTAACCCAAGGGTCGGCAACCCAAAAGATAAGAAGAGCCATTTAGAAAAAATCCTTCAATAACCAAGTTTTTTGAGAGCCACAATGGGTGTAGCCTCCTGGTAGGGGGAGCTGAGAGCTGGGCCAGGGTGCCTGCTGCAGGGGGAGCCAGGAGCGGGCCACCGGCAGGGTCCCCCAGTGGCGGGTGGCAGGGTGGAGGGAGGTGGAAACCGGAGCCACAAAGGGGCAGCCAAAGAGCTGCATGTGGCTCCGGAGCTTCAAGTTGCAGACCCCTGTCCTAACCAAAGAGGGCAAAGCAGTTCAAGTGTGTGTGATGGCCTAGCCCCCCCACAATGTAGATGCAGTGTCCACTGAAAGTATTTTTCTGTCCATGCAGGAACACCACCTCCCTGAACCCTGTTAGCTACATTGACAAAAGCACTCTTCTGTTAGCATAGCTGTGTAGGTCAAGGAGAAGGTGTTTTTTGTTTGGGTTTTCATTTGCATTCATCAATGACATAGCTATGCCAGTCTAACTTTTAACTAGCGACCAAGCTTCAGCAACCTTCTAAATGACATTTCTTCAGAAACATTAACTTCCTGCAATATCTATTCCTGTTTTCTTGACTAATAACTAGATTGTGTCATGTAGGCACTGGCCTGTGTTGGGGACAGTTTAGAATTGCATCACCATGGTGGTCACTCTGGAAAGAACTACATTTCTGGGATTTCCAAACCTTCCCACAGAAAAGAGGGAGCATGGTTGCTGTGGATATCCCTTAAGAAACTACAACATGTGCTCCTTTCCATGGCTAATGTAAAGGGAAGATAAGCTCATGAAAGCCCTTGTGCTCAGGGAATAATTTTGTGAGAGAGACTGGAGAGGCAGATCTTTCGATTTCTTCAACCCCCCTCCCCCCCGTCCTACTTATATGTCTCTTTTCATTCTCCATTAAATTAAATCATAACAGAGACAGATATCCATTATTAATAGGAGGGAGTCTGCAGTTGTTCACTGAGCCTTTTAGGATTCAGAAATACCCAGCTGTCATCTGCATATATGCAAATAAATGGGATCCCACGAATCAGAGTGAACTGAACTCAGTAGTTTTATTTGTAAAAATATTTGAAATGGAGTTATGTTTAATATTCAGCCATCTTTAGGGGCATTCCTCTGTCCAGCCACAGAAAATAAAAGGCCTCATAGGCCACTCCTGTTTCTTGAGTATTCAGAAGTGATGGATATAATAGGAACCCAGGTTTGAGAAACATTTTGGTAAAAGGCATGTATAAACCACCCCACAACACATGATGTTGATACTGACTTGTCATCCTGCAAACATCTGGCAACAAACAAGATTTCTATCTTCTACCTCTCTAAGGGCGCATCTACACTTACAAATTAAGTCGACTTAAATTTGCTTAAGTCGACTTAATTTAATCTGCGTCTACACTACAATTTCCTTAAATTGACTTAAGCTGCTGCTTAACTCGACTTAAGGAAATTTAAAGTTGACTTTATAAAACCTCATTTAAAGTCAACTTTACTGGCTAAGTCAACTTTATAAAGTCAACCCGAACAGTTTTGTCTCATCCAGCAGCTCAAGTTTGGCTTCTACCTCAGGTATGGTAATTTCCACTTTCATGACCTCATTCCCATTAGCTTCCCTACCTCTATCCCCCAGCTCATCTTCACTCTCATTGAAAACAGATGCAAAGTACTTATTTAGACATTCAGCCACGTAGATTAGCCCCAAATCAACTTAAAGTCGACTTAAAGGGCTCCCCCAATGCCCTCCCTGCCAGGGTGGCTGGCACAGCCAGAGCCTGGCATGCCCCCCCCCCCCACAGAGCAGGACGCAGCCCTGTCCACCCCGCTCCTATGCCCTGCCAGAGTTCCTGTTCTGCTCAGCCCCTTTTATACCCAGGTACAATGGGGCAAATGCTGAGCCTCCTGGCACTTGGCAAGGGTGCCCCCCCTACCACCGTGGACCAGTCCCAGGTCCACCTAGCCCCTAGAAGTTGACTTAGGCGTCCAGTGTGGATGCTCTAAGTCGATTTGGCAAGGTCCCCTTTAAGTCGACTTAATTTTTGAGTGTGGACATGCTAAGTCAACTTAACAAAGTCGATTTAAAGTCCAGTGTAGACATAGCCTAAGTCAGGCATCAAGATGCTAATGAAACTAATTAGTATGAATGAAGATCTGAGGGTCAAAATCCCAATTCTCATAGCTTGTAGTTAGCAAATTAACACAGCTAATTTCTGTATATTGTATGAATGACCTTTTTTGGAGTGAAGCTATGTGTGAAATTCAGTTTGCACAATTCCTGTCAGTAGCTTCCCAAAAGAATATTGAAGACTAGTGCTTCACTGAAAAATAAGAAGTATATACATTGAGACAGCTATCCAGCTATAATGTCCTAGTGGATACAGACAGTATAGTTTTCACCTCACTATAGTCAGGCAGTGGTTCTCAACCGCAGTGTCAGGACACATAGGGCCGTCCTTGGAGTGGGAGGGGGTGAACGGGGCAATCGCCCTGGTACCCGAAGGCAATGGGGTGGGAGCACTTTGTTAAAAACCATACACATCGTTTAGGAGGCATGGGGTTGACTTGCTACATTGAGGTAAAAACTACCTGGGTGTTATCACTGCTAGGATTTTGCACTGAGTTAACTATTTCATGTTAGCTATCTCAGTTTAAAAAATTACTTCTTTCTGCAGTGAAGACAAAGCCTCACTTGTCACCACACCATTTCTGTATTCCCCAGTTAGTAGCATCAATACTTTCAGGCTTCGCAAGATTTGATGTGGGTTTTTTTGACAATCCAGAGCTGAAACTTGGCAAAGAGATTTAGTATCCCCACTGCTGAATATTCATTGGTCACAACAAGTCAAAATATTTAAATTCGTATTAACATTCTGTTGCGGAAAAAATGATAAACAAAGTACTTTTATTGATCTACTTTTGTACAGTACATGCCAGTTGCAGACATGTTCTTGCTGGACATTGTAGCAATATTGTGAGGAACCTAGAAACGTCTTTCATTCCTTAAAACCTAGAACAAGATACTCCTCCAACAATAACTATTGAGTACTTATGTCTCAATGTATTATATCTAAACTATTTATACAGAAAACTTACATGCTGCTTTATCCTTTCATCCTGAAGTAATTTTCAACCGGTTTCAGAATGAGGCCCCTAGGATGTAAGGCTACAAGCACACCATGGGAAAATGACATTCATCAGCCTGTTCGTTTTTATTTTCTCAGCATTTATGGCTTTTGTGGAGCCTCTTAACTTTGCTTTTTGTTCTGATGTTCTCCTGCTTCCCACTTATTGAGTGACAAGACACAGAGTTGCGGGCAGAACTGGGCTGTCTGCTATTGTTTTATGTACAGTTACCTAGTATAAAGAATTTAGGAGACTGAGCCAGAATTCAGGGAGGCAAGCTAGGGGGGGTGATACTGTACCTATGCATACACCCTCCATTCACTCAGTGCAGTAGCTTTAAAAAAATGATTTTCCAGTAAAAATTATGTGAATGTATTGTGCTCCTTGGTTTATCTACTCCAAACATTCTGCAATGATGGACTTTTCTTCTCCACAAGGAGGTACTGTAACCATAGTACCAAAGGGGTAACCATGTTAATTTATTGCAGAGAATCAAACAAGGAGTCCTGTGGCACTTTTAAAGATTAACAGATTTATTTATCGCATGAGCTTTCTCCCAACACTCCTTGTTTGTAACCATAGTGTACCTTTTCCTCTTAGCTACTGGGAAGTGGCCATTCTTGGGTTAATCTTTTACGCTCCTTCTTTAGCTAAAGGCCATGTACACACTACAGGAATCATCGCACAAGAAGTCTGTTGCGCTTTAAAAGTCATGTGGTTTTTGTAGTTCAGTATTGCATCCACACGGAGCTGCTTGTGACGGAACAGAGCCCCCCCCCGGAATTCGCAATTTCACAAGAAACCCAATTGAATTGTGGGAACCTATCCCACAGTTCCACCCATCCAGATTCAGCACTAAGAATCCTGGGTAGAAGGAGAATAGCGCTGAGCACGATGGGTAAAGTCTTGGTTTCCCATGGTGCATTCTGTTCTCCTGCCGTCATGCAAGTTGCTACTAGCAACTCGCGCCCATTTTCAATACTGCTGCGTTGCTTCCCGGAAATCCTTTTTGCAGCAACATGGATCCAGCTCTGATCTCGACCATTACCTTCAGCATAATGAATACATCTTGGCTGGTCACACAGTATGTGTTGAACTCTGAATCAGACCAGGAATTGGATGACCCTGGGCTGGTGACTGCCATGCAGGACCACAGCACCGCATTGCTGAACTCCTTCACAGAGCATCTGCACACGGGGCACCGCCAGTTCTGGTCACGAGACACAAGCACCGAGTGGTGGGACCGCATCGTTTTGCAGGTGTGGGATGATGAGCAGTGGCTACAGAACTTCCGAATGCGAAAAGCCCATTCATGGAACTCTGTGAGGAGCTAGCCCCTGCCCTGCAATGCAAGGACACCAAAATGAGAGCTGCCCTCGCCGTGGAGAAGCATGTCGCGATCACTCTGTGGAAAATGGCAACTCCAGACTGCTACCGGTCGGTCGCAAATCAGTTTGGGAGTCGGCAGGTCGACTGTCGGGTTAGCCCTTTCACAAGTGTGCAGAGCCATTAATCATGTTCTGCTCTGGAGGGCAGTGATGTTGGGCAATGTGCGGGAGATCGTCGATGGATTTGCAGCCATGGGATTCCTGAACTGTGGAGGGGCAATAGACGGTATGCACATCCCTATTCTGGCTCCGGAGCATCTTGCGACTGAGTATATTAATAGGAAGGGCTACTTCTCCATGGTGCTTCAGGCACTCGTGGATCACAGGGGGCATTTCATAGACATCAGGGTGGTCGGGAAAGGTACATGATGCTTGCCTTTTTAGAAACATGGGCCTGTACCGGAAGTTGGAGGCAGAGACCTTCTTCTCCGATGATAAAATTACTGTCGGGGATGTGGAGATGCCCATAGTGATCATAGGAGACTCTGCCTACCCACTGATGCCTTGGCTGATGAAGCCCTATACTGGCAATTTGGATCCAAGCAAGGAGCGCTTCAATTGTAGGTTGAGGAAGTGCCAAATGACTGTGGTGTGCGCCTTAAGGCGCTTAAAGGGCCGCTGGCGCTGTTTGTATGGGAGGCTAGACTTGAATGAGGACAACATTCCAGCCGTCATTGCGGCATGATGTGTTCTGCCATAACCTCTGTGAAAATAGGGGAGAGAAATTTCCCTCTTCATGGGACATGGAGGCTGAGTGCCTGGAGTGTGCGTTCCAGCAGCCATGTTACCAAATTTGCCCATAAATTTGGGGTATGCTCATTTATTAGGGTTACTTTCCGTGGGGGTGGGGAGCGTTGTACTCCTATCAGTGTACTGCTTGTGTTACGTGCGTTTCTATATGGAGCTTACTTCTCCCTTCTGCAAGTCCCCTCCCAGTGGAGCTACTCTTGCAGGACCTAAACTTCCCAAGACTGGGTTTCTAAGTGCGTCTGAGCGAACCGGGACTATCAGCACTCTCAGCTGATCCCTTATATGTCCCTGAACTCAGCAGGCTGGGTCACACAGCACTTCTCTTCTGCCACCCTTATATGCCCCTGGCACCACACTGGACTAGACTTGAGCACACGTTTGAGCAGGCTGGGTCAAAACAGCACTTTCAGCTGCCACCCTTATATGCCACAGGTTCAGCACGTTAGTAACCCCCTTAGTGAGCAGACCTTACAGGATTTTGGGCATCATGGGGATCTTTAGCTAGGTAAAAGAAGCGTTGTTGCAGAGCAATATAGGGAAGCCAAGAACACCAAGGAGATGGAAAGAGTCTGGCAACCACCTTGAATACAAAAGTTACTTTATTGCCAGGTACATAAAACTTATGAATAGTTATAAAAGGAAAGAAAAATATCCAAACAATTATAATATCAATAACCATACAAAAGAAAGAGAAATGATCAAAGAGTTACAATATTACCCAGTTTCAATTGTAGCATCGGGGAAATCTAGCCCAAGTGGATTACAAAGGTTAAATTTAGAGAGTTATATTTGGACTAAGAGGAAAGAGAGAGAAAAAAGGGGGGCAGGGAATTGTCTCACCACTCAGTGCAGCTCAAAGGTACCCAGGAACCAGGCTGTTCAGCTTAGGGTCTGGAGTGCTGGAGACAGGCAGAATCCCCACCACAATCAGCAAGGAAAAGGTGATGTCCCAGTGGAACTGTTGCAGCTTTTTGGGTCTGACCCTGCCAGCAGGTAGAGGATCTTGGGGAGCAGCTGCCACGCGCACACACACACACGCTAGCGAGGTTTGAATTAATAAGTGTTTTTATTGGGGGTGAACAAGGGTAAATGGAATGGGGCAGTGAGGTGTATAGGGGGTACTGGGAGATGGGCCTCTCTATTGAACAGTATAGTGTCACAGTGGTGGAATCGATGTAAACCAGTGTAAATTAATATAAACCAATGTAACTTAATATAAATCAATGGGGTTTTTTACAAGTATAAACATACAAGGCAACTGTATCAATGAGAGAGTGAGGTTAAGGGAAATGGCCAGGGAGTATGGGCAGGCAGTAGCAGAGAGTTAAGGAAAGAAAACACAGCAGCAGAGGCTGCAGTAAGCCTTGAAGACCTGCAGGGAGAGAATCAGTCTGCAGGCCAGGTGTGGAGGCACTGAAGACGGAGCGTGATTGGAGCAGAGGTGAGCAGGGGAACAGACCAGGGAAGCACACTCAGAAGGTGGGGTGAGTAATCAGTGGCAGAGGAAGAGGGAAGAGTACAGCTGCAAGGGATGCAGCAAGAGGCAGTCTGTAAGAGTGTACCTAGAGGTTGGGTTAAGGATCAGAGGTGGGGGTGGGGTGAGTAATTAGTGGCAGAGGAAGAGAGAAGAGTACAGCTGCAAGGGATTCAGCAAGAGGCACTGAAGCCCTGCAGGGTGAGGCTCAGAGCAGTCTTCAGGAGCCTGTAAGCTAAACACAGAGGAAGTTTAAGGAGAGGGGGAAACAGCAGCAGAGGACTTGGGGTGTTCGGGGAGAGATGAAGACACAGAGGCACTTATTTAACAACTTAACAGCAACTATACAACTTATGCTAATAATGAACAACAGAAAGAAGGAAAAACAAAAAGGAGAGGAGTAATACAGTAAAACAATTATCTTTAACCTAGCTTAACTATGGCCACACAATATAACAGGTAATGGCAAACAAGTATCCCACTTAACTACCACTAAACACAGACACAAAATACAATTCTAACAGGACTACAGCTTATACAAGCTAGTAAAAATACAGCTTAACAAAACTACTATACTGGCCCTATTGACCAGGGGGAGCAGTCCCAGGGGCAGAGTGGTGTGAGCCCAGGATACAGCTCCTGAAGGGGTTAGGGGATGGTGGCTGCAGCAGTGGAAACAGCTGAAAGCAGGGAGCCCCAGGACAGAGCATAAAGAGGCAGAGCTTAGCAGCAGCACAGGCTTTTCTTTAAGCAGCAAGGGAACCGCAGAGCAGGAGGGGGTCTCTGTTACAGACCCCAAGGTAAATTTAGAGAGAGTTTGAGAGGGGGGAATCTTACCAATCCCCAGGAGAGCAGCAAGGACAGAAACTGAGGCAGCAGCAGCATAGATGATTGCAGAGAGGACTCAGTTCTCGTAGTTCGTGGTTCATGGTTCAGGAGACGATTCGTTGTTTGTGGGAGGGGGGGTTTAAAACGGGGGTACGCTCAATTACATAGCCGGGAGCGGAGAAAGGCCAGGAGGCAGTGCAGGAACCTATTCTGGGGGCTGGCCCCAAAATGTCTGGTTTTTAAAGGCAAACTTAGGCAGCTTCCCGCCAGTAATTCTGATAGGCTCCCTGAATTACAGGGGCGGAGAGAGGGCAGGGAAAGCTGTAGGACAAGTCCGGGCAGAGTCCTGGGCTGCAGGTATGTGACTCATAGTCACAGGTATTGGTGTGTGACTCATGCCCTTTGTGAAAAACGAGCCATATTGGTCTTGCACTCCTGGGCATTGTCCACCCTACGCCGAGCCAGGGCTGGAACAATAGTTAAGGTGCCTCCTCCTTAGGCAGGGCCATGGCACAAAAGAAGCTGAAAGAAAAGGGCCATTCCCATGAGCAGCCTGGGAGGGGTGGCCACACAAACAGGGGAGACAGAAACTGGCACAGGGGAACATCTGTCAGGGACAGGGTCCAGGCACCAGAACAGATCCAGGCAGCAGAACAGATCAGAGTAATTTAGAACTAGCTTCTGATTCAGAACTTGGGTAGGGATTTTTGTAGGGAAGAAACAATGGTTCAAGGCAGAACACTAGAGTTGTTTTGGTGTAAATAATGACTTAAGGGAGTATACCAGAGCTGTTTAGTTTAAGTGGACAATAGGAGCTGATCATTCCTGGCTATGGGGACATTCCTCTGAGGGAGCTCACAATGCAATCAGGCAGATTCAGTGTGTTGGATATCAATACAAGATCTATTGACTAGAATTGGTCTGATAATTGCTGAGCTGGGTGTGTGCAGACATGAGTTCATTTGTCTCAGGAGCAGAGATCTCCCATCATGCAGTGCTTCCCTGCTTTGCCAATCCCAGAGTTCAGTGCGATTCCTGCCTTGGAGCTTGGTTTTCCATTCAGCATGCTAATTCTGGTTCCATCCTTGATGCAAATGAAGCTTCTGCTGTCCATTCAGTGTGCTAATGGCTCACATCTTCACTGTAGATGAGGCTAGGGGAGTTGCCCTAATTCCATCACCCTTGTTTCAAGGGGTTTAGGTGTGTCTCCCACTGCCTTGTCATTGGTTTTAGTTTCTGGTTCAAGCAGAGGCTGGGGGAGGGGGGGGGTGAGTCACAGAGGCAGGATACTGTGCCTGGTTCCAAGAACACAGAGCTAACCAGTAACAGCCAGCCACGACTAGAAGTATGCAGGGGCACATCTGAGAGCCATCTGCATAAGGGAGGCACTTAGGGAGCATTATAGTAATGGAGACTTATAGGATGCATTGCATCACTGGGTTGCAGTGTACCTGCAAACATGCAGGGTACTGAGTCCCAGGGGGAGTGGGGAGTCTAATGTACTATGCTTAAATGAGTGAAATACTTTATTTGAGTGAATGTTACAAAAAAAGGGTCAAGCAGACATGGTTTTAGATAAAGGAAGTGATTGGTCATCCAGGGTACAGTACAGATCATTTGGGAAGTAACAGGTAAAGGTAAGGATGGGGAGTACAACCAATACATGATCTACAGTATTCAGGATGGGGGGAGTCAAAGGACTGCAGGGCTGAGAAGCAAGAGGTCAGAGATTCAGGATAAACAGCTTAATATGGGAGGGATACTGAGTGTGACGATATGGGGAGCACATATGATATTGAGGGTGGTTTATCCCGGAATGTGAATAGGGAGGGTGGGTAAAGAATCCATAGGGAGATATGTTCTCACGCAGAGAGGTGGGGGAAGGGGGGCGGCGGAGCCCCCTGGTGGTAGATGTGGAGGTGGACCCTTATTCCTCCTGGTACTGTCTATGCCCGGTGATATGTTCGATGTAGATGTCTCGGGACCATCTGAAAATAATTATTGTGTGTATCAATAAAGACTGTGCACAGTTCGAGCTTCACTTTTTATTATTATCCAACATTAAATATTTACAATAAGCAGTGACTGCACCAGGGGCTATAGATGCGTGTACGTGTGTGGCTAAATGCCATAGCTTTGTGCAGGAGTGAATGCCACATTGTACTAAGAGGGTCTCTGGCCTTCAAAGAACTGCTTTGGGGGAGAATGGGGTGGTGGGGACAGAAAGTGTTGATGTGTGTGCGGGGGGCGGGGGGCGGGGGGCGAGCCTGAAGCAGCTGTGTCTGCAGACCAACCATGGTCTTCAGCAGTTGGGTCTGCTCCTGTAGGATGTTTATGAGGGTCTCCTTCTGCCTATGCTTCCTCAAATGGTTCTCCTTGCAATCCTGCCGGCACTCCTGTCTCCAAAGTCTAGTCTCCCTTGCTGCTGCCTCATTGGATTGCATCAGCTCTTGGAAGATATCCTCCTTGCACCTGCGAGGCTTCCTTCTTATCTATCTCAGCCAGTCAGCTGGCGCAGACCACCAACTGGCGAAGGTTGTTTCTAAGGAAAAATGAAACATCATAAGTAGTGCTATTGTTCTCACATTGGTTAAAGAGCCGGTAATATGCTCCAGCGCCATATTCCACTGTGGCCAAGGCACAGGGCATCCTCTGCTTCCCTCACTTATCTCCAGAGGCTGGTGCTGCTGGACCACAGCACAGGCCATTGCTGGGGACTGAAAGGGCTTTTGAAAAGGGAGGTTCAGATTGCCGAGACACAGCTCAGCAGGTTGACTATTACAGTGCTTTGGGGGAATATTTCACACAGGGCACGGCCATGGAAGGCAATATCTCATTGCTTAGAGTGCTCCTGCAAGCTAGAATGCATATCCTGCATGTCACTAGATATAAGCCAGGACTGTACACAGCAGGCTTGTGCACAGCCATGGTTCCCAGTGCCGTGCTTTGCAACTGGCGAGAGAGAATATCCCTTTATGGGGGTGGGAACACAGTAGCTCTCCCATCGAATTTAACTAGGAGGCTGTGGAAGTACATCCAGGAAACCTTCAGTGAGCTCAATGGAGAGGATTTCTTGAGAATTGCTGCATGCATTGATGCACTGCTCATGAATGCAGAGTAGATCCCCTGATCCTCAGAAAAATAAAATTGGAAAGGATGAAACTCAAAGCACCCATCTCCCACCCATTCTTCATTTGCCTACAAAGCTTACCCAGCAAGCACAGAAGCCTCACTTCCAAGGAAACTTACCAGAGCTCCCCTCTGCTGCATCCGAAGACAACATGGAGAAGGAATCTGGGCAGCATGTTTCAGGGGGTGGGGGTGGAGAACAGCTCCTGGCTCCCTAGGTCGGCTGCACCACTTTCAGCCTCCAGGTCATCCTCCACCTCCACTTCCTTGTCAATGAATTGCTTGTCACCATCTGCTCTGGTATCCTTTTGATGGGGGGGGGGAGGAGGGAGAAGAGGTACCGACGTGTCCACAGGAGCTTTTGGGGTGGTTGTGGGATCCCCGCTCAGGATAGTTTCCAGCTCCTTGTAAAATTGGCATGTAACCAGTGCTGAGCCAGAGCGCCGGTTTGCCTCTCTGGCTCTGTTATACATTATCCGCAACTCCTTCACCTTCGACCTGCCCTGCAGAGTATCTCTCTCGTACCCCTTTTCTGCTATGGCCCGAGAAATCTGGCCAAAGATATCAAAATTTCACTTGCTGCCACGTAGCTGTGCCTGCACAGCAGACTCTCCCCAGATGCTTATCAGATCAAGCACCTCGGCTGTGGTCCACACTGGAGCACATTTGCCACGTTGAGCCGCATTGCTCTTGGAGAGCACAGCTGCACTCCACGCAGAACAAACAGGAAGCACTAACAATTCAGAAATTCCTGGGAATGATGGGAGGGTGGGTACAGTCATGTCACAGCCACAGAGTGCAGGAGGAAGTGCAGAAGGGATGGCATTAGAATTCTGGGACATTTCCAGAGGTTTAATATTGCACGGCAACTGTACACACATGAACTACCACGGAACAGCTGTTCTGCGATAGCCGCTACCACCCTCGTTTTGGTGGTTTACATGTTGCGCGGTAAGACGGCTGTTGCTGCGCAACAACATGGATTTGTGTGTGGATGCTGTCCTTGTTATCGGGCGGTAACAAGTGTTATCGCGCAATAACTTTGTAGTGTCTACAAGGCCAAAGATTTAGTAACAATTAACACTTGCTTATTAGCCTATTTAACTGATCACCCACAAGATGAGGAGCTTGCAGTAGTTACAGCATATCAACTTGCCATGCTAATTGTATGTTGGCAGAGAATAAAAGGAGAGGGTGATTACGTTACCACAAGTATTGTAAATGCAGCAAGATAGAACTGAAAGATCTTGCGACATAAAGAAATGACACAGTTTACTAAGGACCATCCAAGACTATTGACGTGTGCCAGGCCATCAGTTTAAAGCTGCAGTTTATTATCCTTGTGCAGAAGTATGTGGGGCATGCATTGCATCAGGGTGGATGCAACTCAGTGGACTCAGCCTGGAATTAGTAGAATTTGAAAAAAAAACCCCACTCTGTGTGTGTGTGTGTGTGTGTGTGTGTGTGTGTGTGTGTGTGTGTGT
>VOCT01110247.1:0-43035 GCA_007922175.1 Pelusios castaneus
ATTGCTCAGATTCTTCAAAGCGTCTGACGAAGTGGGATTTTCTCCCATGAAAGCTCATGCGATAAATAAATCTGTTAGTCTTTAAAAGTGCCACAGGACTACATTGCTCAGGGCTGTGAGCAACATAGTTACGCCAAAGTAATTCTGTAGTGTAGATCTCACCCGTAGGGCCTTATCTCTTAGCACTGCTCATCATTGATTTTAGCGCTCGTCCTCATTGGAAAGAAACAAGGACTCAGTCGCGTCTGATCAACAGTCTTCAAATACTGGAGAGAAGAGAATCAAACAGTATCTAGGACTTTTTAGACAGAGGCCACATCACCACCCAGGAATCTCTCTCCCTATGCTCTCTCATCTTTACTGGAAAGTGGTGTCCCTACCCCCTGCTTAGCAAGTGAGGTAGAGTTTAGGGTGGCCCCCTCAATTAAGTCAAAGTTAGGATACAGTTGCTCTGCCCTTTACTCGTACAATAAGGATAACAACATTTCATTATTCTCCTTAGCTGCTGATGATAGGACAAGAAGCAATGGGCTTAAATTACAGCAAGGGAGGTTTAGGTAGGACATTAGGAAAAAGATCCTAACAGTCAGTGTGGTTAACCACTGGAATAAGTTGCCTATGGAGGTTGAGGAATCTCCAACACTGGAAATTTTTAAGAGCAGGTTAGACAAACACCTGTCAGGGCCCCTGGTCTAGATGATACTTGGTCTTGTCATGTATGCAGGCGACTGGACTCAATGACCTCTCATGGTCCCTTCCAGTTCTATGATTATCACTGAATTCAAAAGTAAAGTAAATTGTAACACCGGGCCAGTCAAAATTCATCACTAGGCAAAGCAGGTCTGTCTGCTGAACATCTTAGGTGTGTCTATGCAAATATGGTCTGCTCCTGAAGTTTTTTTCCCTCAGCTCTTCACTAGCTGTCAGGGAGACTTTATTCAGACCCTGCTTCCATCAGTAAGATATCAATCCAGTGTCTTTATTAAGTCCTCTCCCTCTCAGTCCTCATCCTGCAAGGAAACCTGCACAAGATCTTCAAAAAGCAAATGTGGGCGCTTAAAATTTTAGATTTTACTTTACACTAAAAAAGTATGGATTTAAGAAAGAATTGATAGCTTATTCTAACCCTAACCCTCCCCAGCCTTTTATTTTTTATCTTTTAACTATGGAGGTAAAACACAACGGCTATGTCTACACTTGCTAAAATTAGTTCGAATTAGTTAGTTTGAACTAACTAATTCGAACTAATTTTAGTTAGTTCGAATTAGCTTAATTCGAACTAGCATGGCCACACTGGAATGTTAGTTCGAACTAAGCAAGCACTTGCTTAGTTCGAATTAGCTATCCCCATTCATTTCAATGGCCGGTTAATTCGAACTAAGAAATTAGTTTGAATTAACATGGCCACATTGGTTAATTCGAACTAGTTAGTTCAAATTAACGCCTTAGTTCAAATACCCTATTTGAACTTATTAGTTCGAATTAAGGAAGCCCTTAATTCGAACTAACTAAAGCCTAGTGTAGCCATGGCTTTAGTTAGTTCGAATTAAGCCTCCTTAATTTGAACTAACTTGCCAGTGTAGACATAGCCAAGGAGTCTGGTGACATATTTAAAGACTAACACATTTATTTATCGCATGAGCTTCATCGGACGCTTGAAGATGGGGAACCTATAGAATGGGAGCAAAATAAATGCAGGGAAGTGTAAGTCATAGGATCAGGTCAGACTGTTACAGCAAATCAAAGCAGTTGTTAAGATTCAAACAGTGGAGTACAGCAATTAGCAGGGAGGTGGGTGGGGAATAAGGAAAGCTAAATTACTTGTTGTAATGGGAAAAGAACCCATAGTCTTGTTGGATTCTCTGGAGGTACTTCACCTTAAAGGGTGTCTTACAGTAAGTGGACAAGTTCCAAAGGGGTAGCCCTGTTAGTCTAGATCAGCAAAACAAATAAGGAGTCCTGTGGAACTTTAAAGACTAACAAATGTATTTATTGCATGAGCTTTTGTGAGAGAAAATCCCACTTCATCACATGCTTTAAAAGTGCCACAGGACTCCTTGTTTGTTTTACAGTATGTGTTAACTACTTATGCTAAACAATCTGTTCCACCTTGTATTTAGCTGTGACACTCTGGATATCTTTCCCAGACCTGAATAAAAGTTCTGTGCAAGCTCAAGAATGATTTCTTTGGAACATATGAAAGGAAATGAGTCTGGCAGTTTTTACAAATATAGATTCTGTGCACTGGTTGGTTAGACTAGTTCTCTCACAATTAGGTAGTTGAAAATGTGTATAGTATCTCATTTGCAGGTCAAATTAGACATCACAAAGGCAATTGCCATTCTAAAAATGTCTGCACAACTTAAAGCTTGGTGGCAACAGCTCATCAGAGGAACCTGTTTCTTAGCACTACAGAGCTCTTGGACTGTGTGCCCTAGGCAACTATGGGCAAACAAAGACAACCTCTTTTCATGCAGAGGAATCTCAAGTGCTGTGAATTTAGCTTTCTCTGTTTGACTTTACTGTTCCTTAGTCTAAATGTGGCACAAGGCAATTTGATGAAAATCATTTCCAGTAAGACAGGATGTTTCCTCATCAGTTTTCAAGTTGGCTCTGACTCAGGCATTCTCATGGGAGCCCTTTTAACTGGTCATTAGGGAGACAGCAAAAAGGCACTGAGGAATTTCGTTACAAAGATGTGCATCCTGTATGAAAGACCTCCTGAGAATCCTCCGGGCCACTGGCACGGTGCATACATGAGAGATTTTATTAATGCTGCTGAAAAAGTATTGCTGTAGCTGATCTATTATTTGTGCACAGTTTTAAAGATGTTGTATTGTACTTGTTCCAGCAAAGTGATGAACTGCTGTGCTTGTAAAATGCCGTGCTCAAACAAACCATAATTAAATGTTTAAAGCCGATTAACAGCCCATATTGCAGCCCATTAATCGATGGAGAAAGAATTCTAGTTGCTAAATGAATACCTGTCTGAAATACCTTAACTTTGCTAAGCAAATTATTTTCATGACTTAGGTAAGGAATAAATGCAACATCGAAATGAACTAGTGCTAAGTTTGTAAATCACACTGTCAAAGGCCAGAAAATTCAAAATCAAGATCCTGTATACTTATTCCTGTGTCTTTTGGTGCAGATATTTCAGCACAAATCTAACCCACCTGATCCAGCAAAGCATTTAATCATGCATTTAACTGTAAGCAGAAGTGGCCCCACTGACTTTAACAGGCCTATTGATGTTCTTAAACATATGCACATACTTAAATGCTTTGCTGGATCACAGCCTATCTGATGGCTGGTGAGTGGCTTTTTGGAAGTTAGTTTTTGGTTTCATCCAGATACTCTAACAGATAAGTGTCCATAACACAACAAAAATTGCACTGTCACTCACACCAGATCCAATACAAGATTGGTATCCTTATTGGCAAAATAGGCAGAGAGACTAAAATGGAGAATGAACTACCTTTTCATACTAGGTTTTTTTCTCTCCAGGCCAGGGGCTGAGGCACTTTGTTAAGACATTGGGAGAGAAAACTGTCCTGATTTTGCTCATTCTGTCCAGCCAGCCTATCAATTTCAGCCTCCAATCATCTCAGTCCTTTACCTTACATTGTAAAGTGTTGATTTCTGAGTTCTGTGGCCCCACCCTGACTTAAGGGGGCAGGAACATATGTTGTTTTGATGGACTGTACCTACCAACCCAGGAGTCAAATAGGCTTTCATGAGCACCAAATTCAGAGTGTGGAAGGGTATCAGACTGAATGTCATGAACTGCACTCAGAAGTGCAATTCATAGACACAAAGGAGCATATTAAAGGAGGAAGTAGCAATGGTTTCAGGAGATGCTGATCTGGGACGAGATCTGCATACCCAGATCCTAATACCTATACATGTAGCACCCAGGAGTCTGCCTGCATGGATATCTTTGTAGGATTAACAATATCAAAAGTCAATCTATACTAAAAGTCAATCTATATCACATCTACCACTTTCCCCACATCCACAGAGCCAGTCATTTCATCATAGAAGCAATCAGGTTGGTCAGGCATGACTTGCCCTTGGTGAATCCACTCTGATTCTTTCTGATCACTTTCCTCATGCTCCCCATTACCTGCACTGGCTTTTCTGCTCTACTCTACTGGCCTATCCCTCGCCCTCTTTCACTTATGAAGTGTGGTCAGAGTGAAAGCCCAGTGCCAATCATGGGTCTCTCTCTTTTTCTGCTTAACATGTGTCATTCTGATGAGATCCAGCTCTTTGCTTCGCACAAGTCATTCATTCAGTGCTGAGGACTGGCCTGCATGAGGGAGAGGAGTGGGCCAGTACTTTCAGGCATGCAGCATTTCCAGAACCCTGGCAGGATCAGTGGAAAATAAAGAGGGGGAGATAAGGAGCAAGTGTAGAGGTGGCAAGGATGGAAGGTGAGGGTGAGATGGAGGGGTACTCTCCCTCTACTCAGTCCTGTACAATACTGAGATTTCGTTCAAGTCTCTCTGCCTGGAGTTTGGCAGTGCTGCTATGGCATGGATGTCAGGAGAAATGTGTTAAACCAGACACATTTAAAGGTATGTCTACACTGCAATCCTCTGACCAACAACTGTACCACAGTGTGATGTCCCATGAGACATAAACACATGCTTAAGAGCTTTGGGGCCTGAGGATGTAATTTTTAAAGCTGATGTGAGTACAGATTTGGGTGGAGATGGAATGTGATGGTTTGAGATTCAGACAATCACTCACAATTAAAAATTCCCTTTCACCCTTGTATTAGTGTATCTATTAAGAGCAGCAGGCCAGATCCTCAGGAGATGGAAAACCATACTGCTGCATTCAAGTCAATGGCAGATAATTACCAGGGTCAAGGAAAATGCTTTGAAGTAAAATTAGAGTTGCTTCTATCTGTTACTCAAATCCTGACCCTGTCAGAACATTTTCTGATTTCACTAAAAAAAGTTTCATTAACCATTTTTCCACCTTTAAATTTTCATAGGATGCTTCCCCTATTGATGGCCTCTTTGATTGGTTATGGTTACACAAATCCTGAACTGTGGCAAGAAGCTGTTAATGAAATGTTTCTCACCCAGTTGCAACTAGAAAATATCAGAACTCTTGTGAGGCAGCCAGACATTTTAAGATTTTCAGACCAAGAAGTTCAAGTAAAAATCTATAGGATGCTGCTTATCTGAAATGCCAAATCTTTTTTTATAGTTGCCCAGCCATTTGCATTCATTTTCTGCCTTTGTGCTCAGCTGCAGGAAGCAGGCCCATGAGAAAAGGAAAATCATGAAATATTTACCCTTTAAAGAATTGGAGGACCTGAATTATAATGAGTGAACACAAAGAGTCAATTCTACTTGCCCAGCACCCAGAAGGATTGATGCAAGAGAGGAGAAGAAGCCTTGCTAATAGCTTTAGCATTGACCCCGTATCAAAAAAGTTTGGCTATCCCTATAGGGGAAGTTTAAATAAATTATCCAAAATTATTAGACAGATTATTGCCCTCTAAGTGCACACTGATGGTTGGGGGAACAGGGGAAGGGAAGCCATGTTGTTTCTATAGGGCAGAAGCCTGTGCAAAGCTGAGTCATCCTATGTACATTGGTACAATAGAGGAACTCAGTAATGTTTGGCTTTTCTGACTCAGTCTCCCTAATTTATATGGTATTTAACTACTGCCACTGACAGGGCACAAGTGTAAAAGGAAAAAAAAAGGCCTCTGATCTTAATGCTAGCTTTTTCGTTGGGTTTTTATGAGGAACAATTCTAGCAGGAAGGAAGGAATTGCTGACACATCAGCAGTAGGGGGGAGAGCACAGATTGAGGTGGCACACAGAGGTCTGACAGAACAAAACCATATGAAGTATCTAGACAGAATTATTTCCCTCCTTCTACTGATTTTGTTAATCAAAGTTTCAGGAAATTATATTACATATTCTCATACCATGGAAATAATTGTGTTTCCCACACTCCTTTGGCTCCTCAGCTCTTTCATTAGCTGCCAAGGACACAACCTATATGAATGCCTGCTTGAGAAAGGGAATACTTTCTGGCACGTAGTCACCAGCCCTGGATGGATGACTACATTTTGCAATGGACTGACATTAGGAATTTCCTAAGGGAGCTGTGGGAATTGGGAGTTTAACTCCATTAGGCTTCTTTGAAAATCCCAGCCTAAATTTTTATTAATGTTCCAGCTGAGCATGTAAGAGTTTTGATGTGGCTTCTGAGCACCAGTGTGTTTCTCTGTTTTTGGGCTGCCAAGCTTAAATGTCAGTGCAACAGATTGTCATTGACTTAGAATGCTAAGTCCAGCAAAAAGCTTTGCTTGCAGCGTGTAGCTATCAGAAAGCATACTTTATCAACTTGTTCTTGGGGGTCATCACATACCGGACCTTTAGAATCTTCACTTATGGCCTTTACTGCACACAAAAATTGTACTGCTTTAACTGCAATGGTATAAGTAAAGTGATACAAGCCACCCCCACCAGTGAGTATACAATATGAAAAGTGCTTATGCTGGTATAAAGAGATCTATTACTGGTATAGCTAGGAATATGTTATACTGGCATAAGGCAATCTGTAACCACATTAACGGTGCGTCTACACTTGTAAATTAAGTCGACTTAAGCTTGCTTAAGTCGACTTAATTTACCCAGTGTCTACACTACAGTTTCCTTAAGTCGACTTAAGCAAGCTGCTTAAGTCGACTTAAGGAAAATAAAGTCGACTTAATGAAAATGAAAATTAAGTCGACTTTATTAAACCTACTTTTACTTCTACTTAAGCCTAAAGTCGACTTTTTAAAGTCAACTTAGGCCAGTGTAGACCTGGAGGAGCCATAAGTCGACTTAGGGCTACTCCAGGACTCCCCCACTGCCCTCCCTGCCAGGGGCGGGGAGGCACAGAGGGAGTCTGGCATGCCCCCCCACAGGGCAGGGCAGAGCCCTGCCCACCCTGCCCCTATGTCCTGCCAGGGTCCCTGTCCCCCTTTGCCCCATTGTACCCACGTGCAATGGGGCAAAGGCTGAGCCCCCTGGCAGTGGGCAAGGGGTGCCCCCCTGCCACCGTGGACCTGCCCTAGGTCTCCCTAGCCCCTAGAAGTCAACCTAGGCATCCAGTGTGGATGCTCTAGGTCGACTTTGTAAGTTCCCCCCAAGTCGACTTTAAATTTAGGTGTAGACATGCTAAGTCGACCTAAATTTACAAGTGTAAACATAGCCTAAGGGTGGTGTACTGGTATAGCTGTATTGGAAGAAAATCCTAACCCAACTGAAAGAGTTTTACTAGTACAAAACTGTGTGTAGATCAGGCCTATGACTTAGAATATTTTTGATGATGTCTAAAAATTATTAGTTATGGTTTTCCTCTCCTTTTGAGGACTCAGGGTATTAAGATAACCTGACTTTGCTGTATAATAGGGATAAATTACAAAAGTATAATGTCAATAAAATTATTTCTATGGTTCAGTCTACACACAGACTTTGCACCAGTCTAACTATTTCAGTTAGAAGTGCGTACTTCTGTATAATGTACATCTTAGAATGAGGACACGGGAAAGCTTCCCCACAGAAAGGAAGCTCCATACAGAACTGAGGAGCCCATTCATATCCCTACTAAAGATGTGGGCAAGGCTGGAGCTGTAGGGAAGGCCTCCCAACTGCCTTTCCCAAAAGGATCAGATGGTTCATGAAAGCACAAGGTAAGTGGTAGCTGGAGTATTTTGGAAGTTGAAGGTGGAAACTGGGGCTAATAGTGAGCCCAAAGGTTTTAGTTAGCTAAGAATACAAACTTTTGGATACTTATCCAGACTGAACTTAGCCACTGTTCTCTTTTGAGCATATAATGGTGATCTCAGTTTAACTCAGTGACAGAGTGGTACTAAGCTGAGGAAGTCTGGCCTCCTAGCGCTGCAGAAGGAGAGATGACTTGTCTGTTGTATTCCAAACGCAACATGATGCAAACTCCCAAAAGTCAAGTAGACCTGGGAAAATGTAGGGCTGGAGAAATTATAGTTACTACTTTTAAAGAGAAAGTTCATAAGAATGGGGTGTCAAAAGACCTATCATGAACAAAGGCTTCAGCGTTTGAAATCTCCTTAATGTTTAGGAATTTGCCAGGTGATATGATCCCAGGGAGTAAACTGATGAGCCATTAAGGATACAATGGTTGTATTCTTTATGTCCTCAATGGCTCATCAGGATACTCCCTGGGACCATTCTACCTGGAAAATTCCTGAACATTAAGGAGACAATGGTTGTTCACACCCTCCCATCTAAGACATTTGTCCAGATTGACACAAGTTAAAGTATGGATATAACATCAAATTCTTAACTTCTAATCAAAATAGAATTCCTAGACATAAACTATATAATCATTCCCAGCAAATTACTACCTTTCTATTGATACCAAACATGACATAGTTCCTATGGATTATAGCATTTATGAGATATGAATAGAAAATAATATCATAAATGCTTCCCTAAATCCAGACAGTGTCACACACTGGGCTCTGCCCTGCCAGGGTCCCTTCCCCCTTTGTCGCATTGTACACAGGGGGTGCTCCCCCCGCCGCCACCGCGGACCTGCCCAAGGTCTCCCTAGCCCCACAAAGTCGACCTAGAGCATCCAGTGTGGACGCTCTAGGTTGACTTTGTAAGTTCCCCTTTAAGTCGGCTTTAATCTTAAGTGTAGACACACTAAGTCGACTTAACTAAGTCGGATTTAAGTCGCCTTAGTTAAGTCGACTTAGTTAAAGTCGACTTAAAAGTGGAAGTGTAGACATAGCCTTAGTGAGGGCTGAAGAGCTGTCCCATAATAATCACTTTAAGAGCATCTTTATTTTAAAATATTTTCTATAACTAGTATCATACCTCAGGGCAAAGGTTATGATGGTTATAATCATGACACTTCTCAACCAGGAACCTCACAATGCACTGAAATTGGCATTATGGAATTATGATGCATGTCCTATCATGTACTATTGCTCACTGGAAGCTATGCATCTAATACCTTTTGCCTTATGGCAAGAATATATTTCCTTTTCTTGGGTAATGCAATTTTTTGAAATGATGACCTTATACCACATATATAGAAAGAAAATGAACAGTTCCTATTACTATCTACAACCCATGATAAAGATTTCTCTTTTTCTTCCCTCCCTATTCCAGACCCATTTTTTGTATCCTAAGAAAAAGACCATGCCTAAGATCCTGCTCCCACTGACATGCAAGGAAATTTGCCAGTTGTGTCAAGGGACCCAGGGTTTCACCCCATGTGTTTGGAAATCTTGTATTTTATATCACAGTTACAATAAATGACTGGCTTGCAATAAAATGAGCCACAGGCATGTAAAGTATTTCCTACATGATCTGCTGAGCACCACCTAGTCTGTCTCCTCTGTATATTAAAGTTAAAGACTGGTTAAGGTGTCTGAGGGAAAGATATCTGAGGCTATGTCTACACTTGAAAAGTTAGGTCGACTTTATCAGGTCGACTTAATAAAGTTGACTTTAGGTCGACTTAAAGTGGACCTTATTAAGTCAACTTAACAAAAGTCGACTTGACTTTTCAAATGTAGACATGGCCCCTTTTTGGCCTTATTAAGTTGACTTAAAAAGGTCCAAGTAGGCAATACTCCGCATCTCCACTGGCTTAAGTCGACTTAATAAAGTCAACTTAAATGCTAGTTCGAATTAAAACGAGGTGTTATTAATTCGAACTAACTTTTCCATAATTTGACTTAAGGAGCAGCTTCAGTCAAATTAAGGAAAGCCCAGTGTAGAAGCAGAGTAAATTAAGTTGACTTAAGCCTCTTTAAATCGACTTCATTTTTAAGTGTAGACGCACCCAATATGTTTGGCTTACAGACCTCTTGGGTTGCCCAGGAAGTGTGCATGTAAAGTATGTGAGAGCTGAGTTTTCAGTTTCATTAATTTATAGAATGTGTTTTTGTTCATGAATCTTTTAATTTCCAAATGTCTTTTCGTGGGAAAATAAATAATTTTGTATTTTGCTGATTAAAATTTAATATTAATTTAATACAAATAAAATAAATTAATATCTTACTGCAGGGATTCTCAGCCTGAAGGTTGCAACAGCTCCATTCTTCTTCTACTGCAGGAGTGGCCAAACTGTGCTTGTGAGCTGCATGTGGCTCTTTTATAATTAAGGTCTGGCTTGCAAAGCCTTATGTGGTCCTCCCCCACCAACCCGAATTCTCTGCCTCCTTGACTGTGGTGCAGAGCTTGGAGCTTCTGCCCTATGGCAAGGTGGTGGAACTAGAGCTGCGGTTTTCAGACCATGGGTTGGGATCCAGTACTGGGTCTCAGACCCTCAGGCACTGGGTCACGGCACCCCCTGCTGCCACCACTGAAAGACTGGACTGCATTGCTGAAAGATGTAATTCTTGGGCGGGCATAAATGAATTTTTTTAACTGGTTCCTGAGGAAGAAAGTTTGAAAAGCATTGAGCTAGAGGATTCTGCCTAGCAGAGAGGGGAGTCTTGGGGAGTCAGAAAGTTTGGCCACTTCTGCCATATTGCTAAATGGGATGGGTGTCCTATGTAGGCCCTTGGTAGATGGGAGGAAGGTTCTACAATGATCGTGCTATGGAAAATTGGGATCCTGCTGTAAATAAGATTGGCAACCACTGTTTTACTGTAGTAAGGAATGTTCAGCCAATCAGTCTCACTGACAGGTGGAACATTACTTCCTAGCCTGTAATTTGGGTAGTGGAACAGTGCAATACTAATGGACTTTCCTTTATGTTCATACAGAGAGAAAAAGAGGCAGTCCATAATGTCAAAGTTATAGTGCTGGTGGGCTTTAAGCAGATTTCCAGGCAGACCTTCTCAGCCAGAAGGCTTGTGACGACAACACAAGATCTATTGCTCTTTCACAATCTCTCTCTGTTTTATGACACATCATGCTGATGTAGGTCATTGACGCTGGTTGCCTGCTAACTGGAATTCTGACATCACATTCCCTTCTGTGGTGAAATACACCATTATTTATATTTCTCCACAAACCTCTCTTCTGCCTCTGTCTTTGTTTGTTGTAACTAGGCAAGGAAATGCAACCAGGAAACTGACCTATCCTTTGGCCTTGCTATGGTGATCCAAAGCCCATGGGGGTGTCATTCCATTTCAACAGGCTTTGGATTAGGCCACTTAGTGAGCATTACTCTATGACAGCTGAGCCTTGTACAAGACAGGACTATATTAGATATACCGATGTACTGAAATTTGACTTCAGATAGGTATTCTGACAAATGCTAGCCGAAACATCAATATGCAGCTTTGGCTGAATAATTATTCAGATCTCTATTTAGAGCTACTTAGATAGGAGGTATCACTCTCTCCTGGTGGTATTTGAAGCTACTTCTTTTCCACTGCTTCTATTAGCTGGTTCTGACAGTAATGCTCTTTGTTTATTTGCGGGGGGACAAAGTCAAATGAGGAAGTGAGGCTTTGCTCTCCCCCCGCCCCCATATACTTCTTCTCTCTTTCTTATGAACATTTGCTAGATTGCCATTCAACTTTTCTCTTACCGCCCCTTCTCCTGTCCTTTACACAGTGCTTTCTCTCCCACCCCACAATCAGTCCTCTGACTCCACTCAGCAGTAACTATAGGGATAGTAAAAGACTTCTTTGTTTCTGCATAGAACCATTCAGAACTCACGTTACAAAAATGGCCTGGAAGTGGGATACCCAGGTTCTAAGCAGATATACTATAACATTACTGCTATGTTCTCCGCATGTGTCTGCCATTCAGTCTGAAGCATTTCTACCTGGGCCCATCACTGAACTGTCTAGGTGCCAGAGGCATCTGCTGTCGGTGGAGTTATAGTCCTAGCAGTGGAAGGACTACTTTGGGGTACTTTGCTATTTCTGTAAATGAATCCATTAGTCAAAACACTTTGTTAATATCATTGTGGCGGCTGTTCACAGTTTCAGATTCTGTGGTGGGTGTTATGGATCCACAGGGTCTGCCCTCTGCCTATAACCAGTCCCTAGAGAGTGACCCCAGTAATGTGCTTGACCCTAAAGGCCCATGTAGTCCCATTGGGCCAGGCCCATGGTTTCAAAGGCTATGTCTACACTAGAAAAATTTAGGTTGACTTTGCTAAGTCGACTTAATAAGGTCGACTTTAAGTTGAGTTAAAGTCAACCTTATTAAGTCGACTTAACAAAGTGGTGTCCATGGACGTGGACTTAGTCCACTTTGTTAAGTTGACCTAACTGCCCTTAGGTTAACTTAACAAAGCAGACTTAAGCGTCCACACTGGGCTTAGGTCGACCTAAAGAAGGGTTAGGTCGATCTAAGGAGGCTTAAGTCGACCTAATGGGTGGTTCTTATTAAGTCGACTTAAGCTTTCATTAAGTCAAGTTAAGGAATTTCTTAAGTCGACTTAATGAAAGCCTGGTGTGGATGGGGACTAAGTTAGGTCGACTTAAGCCTCCTTAAGTCGACCTAACTTGCCAGTGTAGACATAGCGAAAGGCTCTGAGACTGAGCCTTTGGTAACAGTGAGCCCCAACTTTCTGACTTTCTCTGCGGTGCCCTGCACTGAATCCAGACCAGCCAGGCTCCTCTGGGAGGCTGGTACTGTACTCCAGGGTGCAGTGCTCTCAGTGAGTACTTGCAGTGACACCAGGCAGCCTTTTCCAAACAAGGTAACAGGAGATCAGTCAGCTGGCATACGGTGTCTGAAAGTCCTTTGGTTAACAAAGAGATGTCAAGGTTACGACACAATTTAGACTGGTCAGCTACAGGGCTTCAATGCCAGGCCGCTATAGAAGCCATTTTGTCTCTCTTTGTCTCTCTTTCTTTGTCTCAGGGTTTGTCTACTCTGCAGTAGCTAGACTATGTCAGCTGACTCAGGCTGTCAGGGCTCAGGCTCTGTAAGGCTATAAAATTGCAGTGTAGATGTCCAGGCTCAGACTGCGGCCTGGGCTCTGGAACATTGCCAACTCTCACAGTCCTAGAGTCTGGGCTTCAACCTGGGCCTGGAAGTCTACACAGCAAATAAAATAGTCACACATGCCTGAGTCAGTGCACACAGGCCAGCTGCTGTGTAGACATACTCAGAGAAGTCTGGAGAAACTCTCCTACTCTTTGAGTCTGTAGGCTTTACTCAGAGGGGTGTAAAACTCACACACACCCTGTCCCCAGGCTTTCCCCTGTGTTGGGGAAAACTTGCTAGCTTTTCCTGCTCACATATTATTGAGCTTAAGCCTGGCCTTCCCCAAAGAAGCCCCACTGTCCTTTTTACCACCTGCTGGCTAATGTTCTCAAGCATCATGAACTCAGCTCCTGCTAAATCTAGAAGAGATGTGTTCTTTCTGTCAGGGCAGCCCCTTGGGGAAGCCTACATCCTCCCCTTTATTTCCTGGTACCTCTTATTTACGGCATATGGCAGCCACTCCCTAGGCTTGACACTATAGTAATGGCAGATGTTGTAGAGCAGGAATGATTTTAAGTCCCTACCTCTATGACAGATGCTGCTAGGTCCCTCATGGGGTTTGTACAGCCTGTCTCACCTATCAAACAGAACACATTAATTAGCGAGTAAAGGAACAAAGAGAGGTGGCATGACACAAAGAAAGTTTTACAAAAAACACCCTTTCAAATACAGTATCTAATTGATGGCCAGAAGATCATTGTGAGAATTGAACTAGGGTAGAAAACTTCTAAACTGTAATTGTTTGGGGTAGGATGTCTCCCACTGTTTGGAGTGGCTCATGACCAAGAGTGCCTATCTCAGGGCAGACTATGAGAAACAGGGCAGATTCTTCAAACTGACGGCATGTCAAGTCAACAACAAATGTGATTACTATAACAGTTTTACTATGGAATCACAGACAGTCTGCTTAGACTCGCCAATCTATCTTGCCACCCAGACAAATTGGACTTAGTGATAAATGGTCACTTACATCAAATATAACATAATATTCAGGTTGCTTCCAGCCCCAAAAGATGAGTCGCCTACCCCAGATCAATTGGTACCCTAGGGTGCGTCTACACCTGTAAATTAAGTCGACTTAAGCTTGCTCTGCATCTACATCTCACTTTCCTTAAGTCGACTTAAGCAAGCTGCTTAAGTCGACTTAAGGAAAATTAAGTTGACGTTATTAAACCTCATTTTAATTCGACTTTAGGCTTAAGTCAACTTCCTAAAGTCGGCTTAAGCCAGTGTAGGCCTGGAGTAGCCCTAAGTCGACTTAAAGTCGACTTAGGGCTCTCCAGGACTCCATCACTGCCCTCCCTGCCGGGGGGGGGGGGGCAGAGGGGGAACCTGGCATGCCCCCCCAAGGGCAGGGCAGAGCCCTGCCCACCCTGCCCCTATGCCCTGCCAGGGTCCCTGACCCCCTTTGCCCCATTGTACCCAGGTACAATGGGGCAAAGGCTGAGCCTCCTAGCACTGGACAAGGGGTGTCCCCTTGCCACCGTGGACCTGCCCATGGTCCCCCTAGCCCCTAGAAGTCGACCTAGGCGTCCAGTGTGGACGCTCTAGATCGACTTTGTAAGCTCCCCCCTAAGTCGACTTTAAATTTAAGTGTGGACATGCTAAGTCAACTTAACTAAGTTGCCTTTAAGTTGACTTAATTAAGTCGATTTAGCTAAAGTCGACTTAAATTTACAAGTGTAGACATAGCCCTAGGTATTACATTAAAGACAATGTCTGTAGCCAGTCTTGTAATAAACTATCTAAAGGTTTATTAACTAGGAAAGAGAAACGAGTTATTTACAGGTTACAACAAACAAATATACACACACAAATGGGTTACCATTAAATCCTAAACTTGACAAAGTTGTAACGATCTGTCAATTCAAAGTGTCTTTCAGGCAGATCCAGGAAATAACCCTTGAAACTCTGTAGCTTTAGTATGGTTTCTCTGGCTCTATGGGAGTTCAAACGGCAAAGAGATGACAAATCTCAGTATCAACTATCTGTATTTCCCTCTTCCAGCATTCAAAGTGATGGGAAGAGGCTCTCAGCATGTACTTCTCCATGGATGGATTGGGTCAATTAACAAAGCTTTTGT
This sequence comes from Pelusios castaneus, assembly GCA_007922175.1. Classification (NCBI taxonomy): domain Eukaryota; kingdom Metazoa; phylum Chordata; order Testudines; family Pelomedusidae; genus Pelusios; species Pelusios castaneus. The sequence continues at coordinate 15,061 of VOCT01110247.1, forward strand.
CTTATAATGACACATTTAAAATTTGATATTTGTCCTGAATGAGCAGCAGGGCAGGGAAAGGAAGGGGAGACATGATTCCCATGCCTGTTTCACAAGTTCAGAGCAAACATTTTCAAAGTTATAAAACAATATTTCTATATTTTCTGATAGGATGGAATACAGACATTACAAATGAGATTAACACATGCAGCAATTTACAAGCATTGCATAGAGACTAAACAATAAATACATTCTTGAATGACTAATGCCTGTTTTGAGTGAAACTAACATACAGGTGAATGGGTCTGATCCTCATCTATGAGTTTTGTTAGTTCTTAGCTAATGACTTCAGCATGGGCAAGAGCAGCTACCTGGCCTGCCAGTAGCACAGCATGGATGCTGATTTAGATGATTGCTCACAAGGGCTATATCTACACTGGGGAATTTAGGTCGACTTAAATAACTTGACTTTAATAAGTCGACTTTAAGTCGACCTTATTAAGTCGACTTAGAGAGTCCACACAGGACTCCTAAGTTGACTTAAAGTGGGCCTTACTAACTCAACTTAGAGAGTCTATACTAGACTCTCTAAGTCGACTAGTTCGGTCCAGGACGGGGCTGGCTCTCCCCGGGGTAGGAAGCCCCTGAGTGGTCCAGGGGACAAGGGAGCGTGGAGCTCCCTTCTGCCCCAGACCACTCGGCTACCTTTTGCTTGGGACTTCTCAGGTCCCGGACAGAAGGGAACCCTTCTGTCCAGAACCCTTCTGTCCGGGACCGCTCGGATCCCGGGGAGAACTTCCCCGGGACCCGAGTGGTCCCAGCCAGGAGGAAGAGCTGGAGACCCCAGCTCCAGCTGCTCAGCAGCCGGCAGCTGGGAGCAGGGATTCTGGGGAGAAGGGACCGTGGGGCTCCCTTCTGGCTGGTACCACTCAGATCCCAGCAAGAAGGGACCGTGGGGCTTCCTTCTCGCCGGGATCCATACTCCAGCTGCTTCCCAGGCTTCCCGGGAGCTGGAGCGTGCTGTGCCAGCAATTGCTTCCTTCTTGCCAGGATCACGGGGCTTCCTTCTTGCCGGGACCTGAGCGGTCCCGGGGAGAAGGGAGCCCCATGGTTCCTTCTTGCCAGGACCTGAGTGGTCCCGGTGAGAAGGGAGCCCCACGGTCCCTTCTTGTGGGGAGCTGAGTGGTCCCAGGGAGAAGGAAGCTCCCTTCCCACATGCCCTAAGTCGACTAAGTCAACTTAGGGTGTCCACACTGCTTGAGTTGACTTAAAAAGTCGACTTAAGCTTCAAAGTCGACTTTATACGAGATGTTATAAAGTTGACTTTGAATTTCCTTAAGTCGACTTAAGCAGCAGCTAAGGAAATGCCAGTGTGGACGCAGAGTAAATTAAGTTGACTTAAGCATGCTTAAGTCGACTTAATTTACTAGTGTAGATGCACCCAAGAACTCTTTTGCACAGTCCATGTGCTATTTTGAATCTTATCCAGTTTTACAGGAGAAATTATGTGTTCCACGGAAGCAATACGAAACAAAGCTAACCACATAGGTCATAAATCTATGCATGTGGTAAGCCTCTCTCTGCAAATAAAAGGTAAGGTAAATATCTGGCATTGATAAACACATCACGCCAACACCGTTCCATGGGTACTTTTGTTAGCGTAAATAAGCTTCTTCTTGGTTTGTGGCAAACCTCAAATATTTGACTTCAGTCTCAGAGCTCAGCTGAGTAGACAGTATATAGGATTATTCATCTCTTCCTGTGCAAGATTTTTAGCATTGTAATTTACCATACTAGATGGTTTATGACAATGAAACTGTGAGCTTTTCCAAAGAAAACAATAACAAAGGCTAGAGAATGAGCCTCTTGCTCAGCCTTCTTCTATTCTGTTCAATGAAGATTTAGTGCTAAGGTAAAATGGTTCTTCTAGGTCTGTCTTGATCAGGAAAATTGTCCAAAAGTTTTCACACTGGCTCAGTGCCATTAATGTTAGTAATGTTGGGTGCCCAATGACTCTGTCACCATTGTCCCAGGGGTCCTTTGTTGCAACTAAGTAGGGGAAACATTATGGCAGATACAGAGGCAGCAGTGGTAGACACTCAAGCAGGGGAAGAAACAATGAAGATGACAGGATGTGGAAGCTGTGGGATGTTTATGATTTTGGAGGGAGTACCTCAAAAGATCTTCATATGTATGAAGTGTTACCTCATAGAGCTAATGGGAGAGAAAATCTAAGGGTTAGAGATGCAAGTGGAAACCCTGGTTGAGTTTTGAAGGGGGTTTGAGCAGTTGATGGAGCAGAAAAATGAAGGGGATATAGGAGAAAACCCTGACCTGCAGATGGAAGCAGACCAGCGGGCTCTGAAGGGAGAATGCTGGGAGAGGAAGATGGCCAGTGGAAGCATGTGACTTTGAGAAGCCAGCAGAGGAAAAGACTGGCTAGTGAAGGAGAAACAGAGAAAAAGATTTGCGGAGTTAGCAAATGAAGAAGGAGCACAGCAGGTGGCTACTGATGGTGGGAGCGCGTGGAGGACAATGGAGATACCACCGAATAGGAGCCCTAGAAGGATTCAGGAGCGGATGTAGTGGACTGCAAAGAAAAATTGTAGGACTGAGGACTTGCGGCCACAAAGAGGTGGGGAGAGGCTGGAGAATCGCACTCTTTCCAGCAAAAGGCAGGTCTAGGTCATTGGGGACTCCCTGCTGAGAAGGACAGACAGGACTGTAACTAGAGCTGATCCTGAGAACAAAAGGGTATGCTGCTTGCTGCGCGCTAGGATACGGGATGTTGATCTGAGGTTGAAGAGGATCCTAATGGGAGTGGGAAAGAATCTTCTGATTGTCCTTCATGTGGGTACAAATGATATGACTAAACTCTCGCTGGAACGTATCAAAGGAGACTATGCCAGGTTGGGGAGGACTCTGAAGGAAATAGAGGCTCAGGTGATCTTCAGTGGTATTCTGCCTGTCCCTAAAGGAAGACAATAAAGATGTGAGAAGATTCTGATGATCAACAGATGGCTCAGGCAGTGGTGCTCTAAGGAAGGCTTTGGGATGTATGGTCACTGGGAGGCATTCATGGACAGAAGACTGTTCTCTTGGGATGGACTACACCTGAACAGGGAGGGAAACAGATTTCTGGGATGGAGGTTAGCACAACTGATCAAGAGAGCTTTAAACTAGGGAGTCTGGGGGATGCCTGGATAACCACCACACCTGACATTAGCATTGAGAGGAAAGAAAATGAAATAAGAAAGGACACAGAGATGGGGAGCAGCATGGCAGTTCGAAGGAGGGGTGGTGTAAATGCCAGTCTAATGGGTGATCTTGGCCGCAGAACAACCCGGTAACAAAATGGAGGAACTAGAGCCAATGGTTCAGGATGCAAAACCAGATACTGTAGGGATAGCAGAAACATAGTGGAATAGTAGTCATAACTGGTGTATGTATATTGAAGGCTATGTGCTCTTCAGGAAAGACAGAAATGAAGGCAAAGGTTGGGGAATAGCCTCAACGAGGCTATCTGGGTAAGTTTCTCCTGGGATAGTGCTTGGGGTGTATTACAGACCGCCAGGATCTGATTTAGACATGGATAGGGACCTCTTTAAGTCCTTTAAGGAAGTAAATACTACTGGGAACTGTGTGATAATGGGAGATTTTAACTTCCCAGATATAGACTGGAGGACATGTGCTAGCAGTAATAAAAGGGCTCTGATTTTTCTGAATGGGATAGCTGATGAATTCCTTCTCCAAACTGTTACTGAACCAACAAGAGGGGATGCCATCTTAGATTTGGTAATAGTGAGTAGTGAGGACCTCACAGAGGAGCTGTTTGTAGGGGACAACCTAGGTTTGAGTGACCATGAGCTAATTCAGTTCAAACTAAATGGAAGGATAAACAAAAATAAATCTGTGACTAGGGTCTTTGACTTTAAAAGGGGCTAATTTTAGAAAATTAAGGGAATTAGTAAGGGAAGTGAACTGGACTGAGGAACTCATGAATGCAAAGGTGAAAGAGACTTGGAATCGCTTCAAGTCAAAGTTGCAGGAACTATGTGAAGCCTGCATTCCAAGTAAGGGGAAAAAATTCACAGGCAAGAGATATAGACCAAGTTGGATGAGCAAGCATCTCGGACAGTGATTAGGAGGAAGCACAAAGCCTACAAGGAGTTGAAGATGGGAGGGATCAGCAAGGAAAGCACCTCTTAGAGGTTAGAACATGTAGAGATAAAGTGAGAAAGGCGAAAAGTCAAGCAGAGCTGGACCTTGCAAAGGGAATTAAAACCAATAGTAAAAGGTTCTTTAGCCATATAAATAGGAAGAAAACAAAGAAGGAAGACATGGGATCACTAAACACTGAGGATAGGGTGGAGGTCAAGGATAATCTAGGCATGGCTAAATATCTAAATAAGTATTTTGCCTCTGTTTTTAACGAGGGTGACGACGAGCTTGGAAATAGAGGTAGGGTATCTAACAGGAATAAGGATAGGGAAGTGGAAATTGCCATATCTGAGGTAGAAGCCAGACTCGAGCTTCTTGATGGGACTAAATCGGGGGGCCCGGATAATCTCCACCCCAGGATATTAAAGGAACTGGGCCATGAAATTGCCTGCCTATTAGCAAGGATTTTTAATGAATCTGTAAACTCAGAGGTTGTACCAAATGACTGGAGAATTGCTAATATAGTTCCTATTTTCAAGGAAGGGAATAAAAGTGATCCGGGGAACTACAGGCCTGTTAGTTTGACCACGTTTTTGAAAGAGAAAGTTCTTAAGGATACTGAAGTTAACAGTAACTGCGATAAAATACAACATGGCTTTTCAAAAGATATATCGTGCCAGACCAACCTGATCTCCTCTTTTGAGAGGATAACAGATTTTTTGGATAAGGGGAATGCGGTGGACCTAATTTACTTAGAGTTCAGCAAGACATTTGATATAGTTCCACATACGGAATTATTAGTTTAATTACAAAAGATGGGGATTAATATGAATATAGTAAAGTGGATAAGGAACTGGTTAAAGGGGAGGCTTCAGTAGGTCATGCTGAAGGGTGAACTGTCAACCTGGAGGGAGGTTACTAGTGGAGTTCCTTAGGGATTGGTCTTGGGACCAATCTTATTTAACCTTTTTGTTACTGACCTTGGCACAAAAAATGGGAATATGCTAATTAAGTTTGCAGATGACACCAAGTTGGGAGGTGTTGCCAATACAGAGAAGGATCAGGATATACAGAAAGATCTAGATGACCTTGTAAACTGGAGTATTAAGAATAGGATGAAATTTAATAATGGGAAGTGCAAGGTCATGCATTTAGGGACGAATAACAAGAACTTTTCTTATAAATTGGGGATGCATCAGTTGGAAGGGATGAAGGAGGAGAAGAACCTGTGAATACTGGTTGATCACAGGATGACTATGAGCCGCCAATGCAATGTGGCCGTGAGAAAAGCTAATGCAGTTCTAGGATGCATCAGGAGAGGTATATCGAGTAGAGATAGGGAGGTTTTAGTGTCTTTATACAAGATGCTGGTGAGACCTCATCTGGAATAAGGTGTGCAGTTCTGGGCCCCCATTTTTAAAAAAGATGGATTCAGACTGGAACTGGTGCAGAGATGGCCTACAAGGATGATCTGTGGAATGGAAAACGTACCTAATGAGAGGAGACTTAAGGAGCTTGGCTTGTTTAGTCTAACCAAAAGAAGGTTGAGGGGAGATATGATCATTCTCTATAAATACATCAGAGGGAAGGAGAGGAATTATTGGAGTACAGCACCAATGTGGACACAAGAACAAATGGTTACATACTGTCCATCAGGAAATTTAGGTTTGAAATTAGATGCAGGTTTATAACCACCAGAGGAGTAAAGTTTTGGAATAGCCTTCCAACTGGAGCTGTGGGGGCAAAAAACATAACTGCCTTCAAAACTGAGCTTGATAAATTTACAGAGAGGATGGTATGATGGGATGGCCTAGTTTGGTAATTGACAAATCTTTGACTACAGGTGGTGGATATGCCAGTGACATAAGAAGGAAGGGTTGATGGGGTGGGTTCTAAATTATTACAGAGAATTCTTTCTTAGGTGACTGGCTGGTGAGACTTGCCCACATGCTCAGGGTTTAACTGATTGCCATATCTGGGGTCGGGAGGAAATTTTTCCCCAGGGCAGATTAAGGATTCTGTGACCCTGCAAATTCCCATGGAAACTGTTGAAGCATTGGTGCATGTTTAGGCAGCCCTCCGCATGGCAAGGCATATATATGAGTGCCCTATATACTGTACATTTACATTTTTGCATGGACAAAGAACAGCTGGACTACTGGAGTGGTTGACACTTTGTTGGAAGAGAAGTGAATGGCCACAGACAACCATAAACTTCACACAGATAATTCCACTTTCAGAACTCCAGCTAAACAACGGTTTCACTCTCAGCAGCTTCACCAAACAGTGATGTGGCGGGCTGTCTGGTCCCAAAAACATAATGGTCCACAATTTGAGTTGTACTTCTGGAGAAACTCCATTGATTTCAGAGTTACTCCAGATTCTGTGTAACTGGGACCAGAAAATAGCTCTTTGACTTTAAGCTTGTTGGAGGGGGTATTAACCTTCACCCCCTTTCCAAAGATACTCAACTTTTTGAATGAAACTTTGGCCCCATTGAAGTCAATGGCAAAACTCCCATTGACTACAGTGGAGCCAGGATTTCCCTTTTTGTGTTTGGCCTTTCATTCAGGGCATGTACATCATTATTTCAGCCATGTGGCAGCCCTATGGGAACTCCCAAGTCTAACAAAAGGAAACCATGCTCACTTGTATTAGAAAGTCATTCCTGCTTGGTTCACTAATATGTTTCAAAGTGCTAATGACTGTGTAAGTAAATACAAATCAGTGTCTCTCAGTAGAGGGTAGCCACAGGAGCCACAGTCAGATATTTAAGTAAGTTATCTGTTTCCTTTGTTTGCTGCTCTAGTCATAACAATGCCACGCACATTTTTTTCATGAGAATTTCTCTGTCCTTTTATTTTGCAGCCTCTAGATTTATTACTCACTCTGCCTGCTCTGTGCTTCATTTTAAGCCCTCTATTTTTCTTTCTACATCCTCTCTCCTCTTTGCCTTGTCTCGCCTCAGTGGAATGCATACTCAATAACACATGAGTTCAGGATGAATTTTCCAACCCATGGTATTTGACTTGGGGGCAAAATTAGACAGTTTGCCTCTCCTTACTTTGTTCATTTTTAGTTTTCAGTGTAGACACTGAATTTGTGCTTGGCACCAACCGAATATGAAACGACTAAAGTGATTGGCTAACAGCCAATCTATCAGAGTGCATCTTGAGGCCAAGTGATCTGCTAGGGTGTGGTGGCTGGATGAGAATGTGGGGTAAAGCCAGTGACAGTGTCAGTTCCTGTCAGTGTTTGGCCAGCATTGTCAGTTTCCAAGCTGTAGTTCCTCCCCACCCACATGTACAATACATGTAGCAATGGCTGGATTTCCCAGAATGAAACTGGCAAGGAAAATGCAGAACCTTTGGCTCTGGTTCTAAATTTTAGTAAAATTCTCTCACAGAAGTAATGTGCGTAAAAACAGTGTGATGGACCTTGCAAACTCAAAGCACAAAGGACAGCTAGTACCTAAAAAGGAATTACACTTATTATAGAAACAAAAATGCTAGAGGAAAACAAACAGCCTCCCCTGTTGTATTTAAAACATCAGCATCCATCTCTGCAAACCTCTCCCAGCCAGTTCCCTAGCACTCAGAAAGTTGGACATTTGGGCCCTTTCTTAGTGACCATTTTCTCCGTTAACTGCCTGGTCACACTGAACTATCTTTGGGGGTTGCCCCCTCTTATTTTTTGAACCTCAGGAAGTATATGATCGGTTTGAAGATATTGTTAGGAGCTGGTTTGGTTGTTGTTCTGCAACCCAGCAAGTTGCAAAGCCACATGAATGAAAAGTCATTCATACATATTAGCAGCCCATGCCAATTACCTTCCATCTCTTATGCTGCCCTACTCTGATACCCTGTATTAGGCCAAATCTATGCTATGGCAGCCCAGCTATGATATTGCAATTATAATGCTTCCTATGTTGATGGCAGGGTTTTTTTTAGGGCTGCAGACTGCAGTTAATCCATCTCTCTGAGCCGTGGTAGCTAGCCTGGTGGAAGAATTCTTCCATTGCCTTTATTAACCACATCTACAATGCTGGTTAGGTCAACCTAACCATGGCACTCAGTGTGAATTTTTTTTGTAGCCCTTAACAAGGTAGATAGCTCCTCAGTCTAATTTTTAAGTGTAAACCACACCTCCACGTATGTGGTGTTGTAGGCCTCAAAGTTATGCTAATGGACAGGGTGTACATTCTTTAGGTTTCTTTTCTGAAAAAATGGTTTATTGATTCAATGTTCAATTTGAGATTTTAAATCTATACACTCTCTGACTTTCAGAATTGTGTTTATTTACTGAGAGCAAAAAACACAGGGTTATCCAATGAACGGCTCCAAGGTACAAGATGGTTAACAGAAGAACTTAAGCCTAGATCCATGAAGGGACTTAACTCCACATTGCAATATCTAACTTCTAGGAACCTGGAAAATCACTGGAATGACAAACCTAATTAGGCCATAGGGTTCCTTACAGTGCCCGGGGAGAGATGGGTGCTTAAGAATGCAGTTGGCAAGAGCTGGCTTTCTAGGCTGGGAGCCACCTAAGCTAGCCAATGGGAGATGCTGGTGACAGGGGTATGTCATAAGCCCCACCTCTCTCACAGAGTGAAGTGCCTAAGTCCAGCTACAGGCAGGCACCCACCATGGGTAGTGCAGGAACCCCCTTCGGGGAGACACAGCTGGGTATTCTCTTCTGGAGTCAAGCAGTGTAGGTGCCTTAGCTGTGTCTTGTGAGAATGAGTTAGAGAAGCATGCCTCATGCCACACAAAATGGCCAGAGGAAGAGGAGGAGCAACTGCCTAACTTTTATAGCAGTGACTAGAGCATTCACCTGGGATGTGGGAGACCCAGGTTCAGTTTCCTTCTCAGTCTGAAGGGGAAAAAGGATGTGAACTGGGGTCTCCACAACCTCCTAGGAAGGTGCTCTAACCACTGAGACATGAGATATTGTCATATGGGACTCTCTCAGTCTCTTTTGTTGAAACTGTTCTACTTTAGATGAATAATTAAAGAGTCATTGGAGCAGGAAGACTGAATCCTGGTCTCCCACCTCCCAGATGGGAGCCCTAACCTTCAGGTTATAGCATCATAGTCTCTCTCTAGAGCAATGACTCTTTAAGTTTCATGCAGAGTGGGAGAGGTGGAAGGCGCCCCATGGCACAGTATCTCTTAGCTCAGTGGTTAGTGCACTCACTTGAGAAGTATTGGAGGCCCTGCTTCAAATCCTTTCTCCCTCTGAGTCATTGAGCCTGAGTCATTTACATCCCGCATGAGTGCTGCATCTACTGGGATAGAAGTTAAAAGGTGGGTGCTGGTGGTCCCATTGTTACCTCCTCTGCCAAGATTTTGAACGGGATGCAATCTGGTAGGTGGCCTCTGAGCACATCTACAAAATGACGCCCCACACATGGGACAGGAACTCCTCCACTTATCTTTCTCCAGTTTGTGAATTGCGCTGGGGCTTAGGCAGGAGATGGATGTCTGGATGCCTGGAAGCAGAAATTTGGGAACTTTTACAGCAAAAATGTAGGCACTACGATTATGTCTTCACTGCAAGCCAGCCTTGCAGGGCGCAGGCCAATGGGCTGTTTCACTGCAGTGCAGACATTCAGGCAAGGGCTGTAGCCTAGGTTCTAGAACACTGTGAGGTGGGAGGGTCCCAGAGTTCCGACTGCAGCCCAAGCAGCTACGTGGCAATTAAACAGCCCCTTATCCTGAGCCCTCCAAGCCTGAGTCAGCTGTCATGGGCCAATGATGGGTTTTAATTGCAATGAAACACCCTGAGGGTGTGTCTACACTTGTAAATTAAGTCGACTTAAGCTTGGCTTAAGTCGACTTAATGTGCCCTACGTCTACACTACATTTTGCTTAAGTCGACTTAAGCAGCTTGCTTAAGTCGACTTAAGCAAAATAAAGTCGACTTCATGAAAATTAAGTCGACTTTATTAAACCACCTTTCTATTCGACTTAAGGCTTAATTGGACTTTCTAAAGTCGAATTAAGCCAGTGTAGCCCTGGGGTAGCCCTACGTCGACTTAGGGCTACCCCAGGACTACACCAATGCCCTCCCTGCCGGGGGGAGGGGGGTACAGGGGGAGCCTGGCATGCTCCCCAAAGGGCAGGGCATGTGGGCACAGTGTGACACTGTCTGGATTTAGAGAAGCATTTATGATATTATTTTCTATGGATATCTCATAAATGCTATAATCCATAGGAACTATGTCATGTTTGGTATCAATAGAAAGGTAGTAATTTGCTGGGAATGATTATATAGTTTATGTCTAGGAATTCTATTTTGATTAGAAGTTAAGAATTTGATGTTATATCCATACTTTAACTTGTGTCCTTCTGGAGAAATGTCTTAGACGGAGGGTGTGAACAACCATTGTCTCCTTAATGTTTAGGAATTTGCCAGATGATCTGGTTCCAGGGAGTAAACTGATGAGCCATTAAGGATACAATGGTTGTATTCTTTATGTCCTCAATGGCTCATCAGGATACTCCCTGGGACCACATCACTTGGTAGATTCCTTAACATTAAGGAGACAATGGTTGTTCACACCCTCCCGTCTAAGATATTTGTCCAGAATGACACAAGTTAAAGTATGGATATAACATCAAATTCTTAACTTCTAATCAAAATAGAATTCCTAGACATAAACTATATAATCATTTCCAGCAAATTACTACCTTTCTATTGATACCAAACATGACATAGCTCCTATGGATTATAGCATTTATGAGATATCCATTGAAAATAATATCATAAATGCTTCCCTAAATCCAGACAGCATCACACACAGGGCTCTGCCCTGCCAGGGTCCCTGTCCCCCTTTGCCCATTTGTACACAGGGGGTGCCCCCCCCGCCACCGTGGACCTGCCCAAGGTCCCCCTAGCCCCACAAAGTCGACCTAGAGCATCCAGTGTGGACGCTCTAGGTCGACTTTGTAAGTTCCCCTTTAAGTCTCGACTTAAAAGTGGAAGTGTAGACATAGCCTGAGTGAGTATAGATGCCTACAGGCTTATGTAGCAACCAGGTGAGTGTTTTGTGGATTGAAATGGTGCCTCTATCTGGGGCTCAAGTGCCTAATTCTGAGGTAAGGGGCACCTCAGTACCTTTGTGGCTTTGGGCCTTATATTCTAAAGCCACTATTTACATATTAAAGGGTCCCACACTGATTTTAATTCTACCCCATTATGTGTGTTAGGCTAGGCCCTTTCTTTACATGATTACCTCACACTAGGTAAGGTGGCGTAATGTTCACTGAATATTTATTTTACAAATATGCATTGAGTGTTTGGACACACAAATATTTACACGGAAAGAGTAGTAAATAGAGAGGCTTGCAGAATATTGGGCAAGTCATTACAGGCTATCTGTGATTCTAGGAGGCAATGTAGCAAATCAAAAGATGCTGAACATGAAACGTGTGATTTTGTCATAAGTCCTTTGGACCTTTTGAATCCAAAATGAAGCTGCACTGAATGGTTCTGTTGCGCTCTCCTTTGGAGTTACCATCTTCAGTAACTTTATAGATCAATTCCACTTCTAATAACATTTCGGTTTACGGGACCGGGAATATGTTGTTATTCTTTTAAAAACACTTGTATTTCCATTTGTTTAAAACTCTATAAGGATTTCCTTCCTCCTTTCTCCTTCTTTAACCGAGGAGTTAGAGAGGCACAGTCTAATTTGTCATTGCCCTGTGTAAAATCAGACAGATGTAAATGTTTAGCCAATCAAGTTACCATCCTTTTCTGCTTTATAATTCCATTAATGGCCGTGCACCTGACTTAAAGTGTTTATGACAAATGCACTAATGAGCTCAGGGATTGCTCAGACATTAAGCAGCAGTCGGTCACTGGTGTGTGTGCGTGTGCCTGTGCATGTGTGTGGTAGGAATGGAGCTGTTGTACAACACAATGCTTCATGAATTGGATCAAGAGAGTTTTAAAATTCAACCACTAAAATGTATCGAATCTCTGTGGTTAGACCTCAGGTACATCAGCGACACCCATGGTGGTGCAACACCTCTGTGACTGTCATGTTGCACATGTAACCACTTCACAGGGGCAAGCCCGACGAGGCAAACCACAGGCTAAATGAAGACAAACTGTCATTTCAGAATTCACATGGGAATATAACTTACCCTCTGTGTTATACAAACTCACTAATTATGTCTGTCAGTAGGTTGATATTTTATATAGATAATGTGCATGTTACTGGCTGACTCAAGCAACTCCACTGAGAGCAACTCTTGAGTATGAAATATATTTATAAATTAAACTTCTCATAAGTTAAAAATGGCTATAGTATTGGCACCGAGGGATATTTTTGTAACAAAAATGCCTGTGATTAGTAAAGCAATTAAATTGGTGCTTTAAGTTTTTACACTGCAATCCTGCAGCTCTCTTGAGTCATGTTCTAGGCCCCAGGTTGATTACATGTAATTCTGGGCAACCATTCACCCTGTTCCTACAGTCTCCAGATCTCCATGACTATTGACATGCTGAAGACTTCAGCTCACTGTACATTAGTCAGAGAGAAGCAGAAATAGTGTGTGCAGCTCTCTGTATTGCTGAGGGTTATGGGAAGCCTAGCAGGTGTACCGCTATGTGCTCCGGTACGGATTGAGTCCGTGACAACGTGACCATGACTGACAGATAGAATAAAAGTTTATTTATTATAAGGGTACAGCACTTGCGTCCCTTCAGCAGCCAGACCCCACTATGGCAGTGGACAGACTCCTGGGCGTTGTTTCTGAGGCACCAGCTGCGCAGCTTCCATGGTCCACTGGAAAGGTCCAACATGCACTGGATATTCCCCTGAATATATGTTAGCTGACCTACAGAGTAACTAGGGATGTATACACGTCACCTTAGCTTGTTACAACATACCTACATAAAGATCACAAGGTGAACACTCACTATAAACAAGTGAATGCACATGCCATCAGGTACTCAGTGCGTAGACAAGGCACGTAAAGAAGTAGCTATTAATGTCCTCAGGTGCTTAGCTCCTGGCCAGGGCACACGGTGATCAGAGTAGGGCTGCGACTCTCTATACTGCACAATGTCTTCTGCAGATTCTCTTACAATGAGAATAAGCGCCACTGAATTCCCAGATTGCTCCATGCCATCCCCACAAACTTGGTGAGGGTTTTGGTCCTTCCCAAGTGGAAAAGTGGTTGTGAGACTGTCTTAAAAAAGCCAACATCACTTATGCAGTAGGAGCAGAGCATCTGACGAAGTGGGATTTTCTCCCACGAAAGCTCATGCGATAAATAAATCTGATAGTCTTTAAAAGTGCCATAGGCCTGTTAGTTTGACCTCAGTAGTATGCCAGGTCTTGGAGAAAATTTTGAAGGAGAAAGTACTTAAGGCTGTAGAGGATAACGGTAACTGTGATAAAATACAACATGGCTTTATAAAAGGGAGATCGTGACAGACCAATTTGATCTCCTTTTTTGAAAGGATAACAGATTTTTTAGATAAAGGGAATGTGTTGGACCTAATTTACTTAGATTTCAGCAAGGCATTTGATAGAGTTCCACATAGGAAGTTATTAGTTAAGTTACAGAAGATGGGGATTAATATGAATATAGTAAAGTGGATAAGGAACTGGGAGACTACAGTGGGTCATACTGAAGGGTGAACTGTCAAGTTGGAGGGAGGTTACCAGTGAGTCCCTCAAGGATCTGTCTTGGGACCGATCTTGTTCAACCTTTTTGTTACTGACCTTGGCACAAAAAGCGGGAATGTGCTAATAAAGTTTGCGGATGACACCAAGTTGGGATGTATTGCTAATAAAGGGAAGGATTGGGATACCATACAGAAAGATCTGGATGACCCTGTAAACTGGAGTATCAGGAATAGGATGAAATTTAATAATGGGAAGTGCAAAGTCAAGCATTTAGGGACAAATAACAACCATTTTTCCCATAAGCTGGGGACGCATCAGTTTGAACGGACTGAGGAGGAGAAGGATCTGGGAGTACTGGTTGATCATAGGATGACTATGAGCTGCCAATGTGATGTGGCCGTGAAAAAAGCTAATGCAGTTCTAGGATGTATCAGGAGAGGAATTTCAAGCAGAGACAGGGAGGTGTTAGTGCCGCTGTACAAGGCACTGGTGAGACTCCATCTGGAATATTGCGTGCAGTTCTGGTCCCTCATGTTTAAAAAGGATGAATTCAAATTGGTACAGGTGCAGAGAAGGGCTACAAGGATGGTCTGAGTAGTGGAAAACCTGCTCTATGAGTGGAAACTCAAGAAGCTTGGCTTGTTTAGCCTAACCAAAAGAAGGTTGAGGAGGGATATGGTTGCTCTCTATAAATACATCAGAGGGATTAATATCAAGGAGGGAAAGGAATTATTTGAGTACAGCACCAATGTGGACATGAGAACAAATGGTTATAAACTGTACATCGAGAAATTTAGGCTTGAAATTAGACTCAGGTTTCTAACCATTAGAGGAGTAAAGTTCTGGAATAGCCTTCCAAGGGGAGTTGTGGGGGCAAAAACCATAACTGCTTTCAAAACTGAGCTTGATAAATTTATGGAGGGGATGGTATGATTAGCCTATTTTGGAAATTGACTGAGATTTGGCTACGGGTGGTGGATATACAAGTGGCCTAAGAGGGGAGAGTACATGGGGTGGGTTCTGAGTTATTACAGAGAATTGTTTCTTGGGTAACTGGCTGTTGAGACTTGCCCAAGTGCTCAGGGTTTAACTGATCGCCATATTTGGGGTCGGGAAGGAATTTTCCCCCAGGGCTGATTGGCCTGGGATCTGGGGGGTTTTCGCCTTCCTCTGTAGGAAAGGGCATGGCTCATCTACCGGTGAATCCTCTGTATCTTAAAGTCCTAAATCATGATTTAAGGAGGTAAATATCTCAGTCATAGGTTGGTGGCTATTGCTGGAGTGGGTGGGTGAGGTCTTGAGGCCTGCATTTTGCAGGAGGTCAGACTAGATGATTGTACTTGTCCCTTCTGACCTTAAAGTCTATGAGTCTATGAGACTCTGTTTGTTTTCCTGCAGGTTAGGGACTTGAGGGAAAGAGCTGATGATTTAAAGGGGTAGCCCCAGGGTATTAAACCTGACTGGTCTTTATAACCAAAACCTTCCCTTTAAAGAGACTGTAATTTCTTTTAAAAAGTGAACATGAAAAAAGAAAATAGAGGCATTTTTTTTAAAAAAAAAATTATGGACGACTCACTTCAGCTTATAGGTACATGGAACTTTCTGGTAATGATTGCTCTGTGCCCTAGCCAATCAGATTGGTTGATGCATATCTCATCATTTCATTCTGTTTATAATTTTTATTGCAATGCTCAAAGATAGTAATTGCAATAGTTAGGACTGAGATGTGGTTTCAATTTTAACTCAGTTTCTCAATTACTCATAACTTTTTTAAAATATTATTTTAAGGAATGGAATTTCATGAGTTTGGTCTCAGCTCGAAGGTGAGCAACTTAGGAAAGCTTAAGCCAAATTTGTTTGGTTGTTATTAATGTGAGTGCAAAAAAAGAATATAATTCTACTGTATGTTCTGATTAACATGTTTTGTTCCTCTAGATCATAAATGGCTTAAAAACATCAAACAAAGTTTCTTCTATCTTTCTAACCCAAGGGTCGGCAACCCAAAAGATAAGAAGAGCCATTTAGAAAAAATCCTTCAATAACCAAGTTTTTTGAGAGCCACAATGGGTGTAGCCTCCTGGTAGGGGGAGCTGAGAGCTGGGCCAGGGTGCCTGCTGCAGGGGGAGCCAGGAGCGGGCCACCGGCAGGGTCCCCCAGTGGCGGGTGGCAGGGTGGAGGGAGGTGGAAACCGGAGCCACAAAGGGGCAGCCAAAGAGCTGCATGTGGCTCCGGAGCTTCAAGTTGCAGACCCCTGTCCTAACCAAAGAGGGCAAAGCAGTTCAAGTGTGTGTGATGGCCTAGCCCCCCCACAATGTAGATGCAGTGTCCACTGAAAGTATTTTTCTGTCCATGCAGGAACACCACCTCCCTGAACCCTGTTAGCTACATTGACAAAAGCACTCTTCTGTTAGCATAGCTGTGTAGGTCAAGGAGAAGGTGTTTTTTGTTTGGGTTTTCATTTGCATTCATCAATGACATAGCTATGCCAGTCTAACTTTTAACTAGCGACCAAGCTTCAGCAACCTTCTAAATGACATTTCTTCAGAAACATTAACTTCCTGCAATATCTATTCCTGTTTTCTTGACTAATAACTAGATTGTGTCATGTAGGCACTGGCCTGTGTTGGGGACAGTTTAGAATTGCATCACCATGGTGGTCACTCTGGAAAGAACTACATTTCTGGGATTTCCAAACCTTCCCACAGAAAAGAGGGAGCATGGTTGCTGTGGATATCCCTTAAGAAACTACAACATGTGCTCCTTTCCATGGCTAATGTAAAGGGAAGATAAGCTCATGAAAGCCCTTGTGCTCAGGGAATAATTTTGTGAGAGAGACTGGAGAGGCAGATCTTTCGATTTCTTCAACCCCCCTCCCCCCCGTCCTACTTATATGTCTCTTTTCATTCTCCATTAAATTAAATCATAACAGAGACAGATATCCATTATTAATAGGAGGGAGTCTGCAGTTGTTCACTGAGCCTTTTAGGATTCAGAAATACCCAGCTGTCATCTGCATATATGCAAATAAATGGGATCCCACGAATCAGAGTGAACTGAACTCAGTAGTTTTATTTGTAAAAATATTTGAAATGGAGTTATGTTTAATATTCAGCCATCTTTAGGGGCATTCCTCTGTCCAGCCACAGAAAATAAAAGGCCTCATAGGCCACTCCTGTTTCTTGAGTATTCAGAAGTGATGGATATAATAGGAACCCAGGTTTGAGAAACATTTTGGTAAAAGGCATGTATAAACCACCCCACAACACATGATGTTGATACTGACTTGTCATCCTGCAAACATCTGGCAACAAACAAGATTTCTATCTTCTACCTCTCTAAGGGCGCATCTACACTTACAAATTAAGTCGACTTAAATTTGCTTAAGTCGACTTAATTTAATCTGCGTCTACACTACAATTTCCTTAAATTGACTTAAGCTGCTGCTTAACTCGACTTAAGGAAATTTAAAGTTGACTTTATAAAACCTCATTTAAAGTCAACTTTACTGGCTAAGTCAACTTTATAAAGTCAACCCGAACAGTTTTGTCTCATCCAGCAGCTCAAGTTTGGCTTCTACCTCAGGTATGGTAATTTCCACTTTCATGACCTCATTCCCATTAGCTTCCCTACCTCTATCCCCCAGCTCATCTTCACTCTCATTGAAAACAGATGCAAAGTACTTATTTAGACATTCAGCCACGTAGATTAGCCCCAAATCAACTTAAAGTCGACTTAA
Source organism: Pelusios castaneus (assembly GCA_007922175.1). Taxonomy (NCBI): domain Eukaryota; kingdom Metazoa; phylum Chordata; order Testudines; family Pelomedusidae; genus Pelusios; species Pelusios castaneus. The sequence goes on from VOCT01110247.1 coordinate 32,586, forward strand.
AGGGCTCCCCCAATGCCCTCCCTGCCAGGGTGGCTGGCACAGCCAGAGCCTGGCATGCCCCCCCCCCCCACAGAGCAGGACGCAGCCCTGTCCACCCCGCTCCTATGCCCTGCCAGAGTTCCTGTTCTGCTCAGCCCCTTTTATACCCAGGTACAATGGGGCAAATGCTGAGCCTCCTGGCACTTGGCAAGGGTGCCCCCCCTACCACCGTGGACCAGTCCCAGGTCCACCTAGCCCCTAGAAGTTGACTTAGGCGTCCAGTGTGGATGCTCTAAGTCGATTTGGCAAGGTCCCCTTTAAGTCGACTTAATTTTTGAGTGTGGACATGCTAAGTCAACTTAACAAAGTCGATTTAAAGTCCAGTGTAGACATAGCCTAAGTCAGGCATCAAGATGCTAATGAAACTAATTAGTATGAATGAAGATCTGAGGGTCAAAATCCCAATTCTCATAGCTTGTAGTTAGCAAATTAACACAGCTAATTTCTGTATATTGTATGAATGACCTTTTTTGGAGTGAAGCTATGTGTGAAATTCAGTTTGCACAATTCCTGTCAGTAGCTTCCCAAAAGAATATTGAAGACTAGTGCTTCACTGAAAAATAAGAAGTATATACATTGAGACAGCTATCCAGCTATAATGTCCTAGTGGATACAGACAGTATAGTTTTCACCTCACTATAGTCAGGCAGTGGTTCTCAACCGCAGTGTCAGGACACATAGGGCCGTCCTTGGAGTGGGAGGGGGTGAACGGGGCAATCGCCCTGGTACCCGAAGGCAATGGGGTGGGAGCACTTTGTTAAAAACCATAGACATCGTTTAGGAGGCATGGGGTTGACTTGCTACATTGAGGTAAAAACTACCTGGGTGTTATCACTGCTAGGATTTTGCACTGAGTTAACTATTTCATGTTAGCTATCTCAGTTTAAAAAATTACTTCTTTCTGCAGTGAAGACAAAGCCTCACTTGTCACCACACCATTTCTGTATTCCCCAGTTAGTAGCATCAATACTTTCAGGTTTCGCAAGATTTGATGTGGGTTTTTTTGACAATCCAGAGCTGAACCTTGGCAAAGAGATTTAGTATCCCCACTGCTGAATATTCATTGGTCACAACAAGTCAAAATATTTAAATTCGTATTAACATTCTGTTGCGGAAAAAATGATAAACAAAGTACTTTTATTGATCTACTTTTGTACAGTACATGCCAGTTGCAGACATGTTCTTGCTGGACATTGTAGCAATATTGTGAGGAACCTAGAAACGTCTTTCATTCCTTAAAACCTAGAACAAGATACTCCTCCAACAATAACTATTGAGTACTTATGTCTCAATGTATTATATCTAAACTATTTATACAGAAAACTTACATGCTGCTTTATCCTTTCATCCTGAAGTAATTTTCAACCGGTTTCAGAATGAGGCCCCTAGGATGTAAGGCTACAAGCACACCATGGGAAAATGACATTCATCAGCCTGTTCGTTTTTATTTTCTCAGCATTTATGGCTTTTGTGGAGCCTCTTAACTTTGCTTTTTGTTCTGATGTTCTCCTGCTTCCCACTTATTGAGTGACAAGACACAGAGTTGCGGACAGAACTGGGCTGTCTGCTATTGTTTTATGTACAGTTACCTAGTATAAAGAATTTAGGAGACTGAGCCAGAATTCAGGGAGGCAAGCTAGGGGGGGTGATACTGTACCTATGCATACACCCTCCATTCACTCAGTGCAGTAGCTTTAAAAAAATGATTTTCCAGTAAAAATTATGTGAATGTATTGTGCTCCTTGGTTTATCTACTCCAAACATTCTGCAATGATGGACTTTTCTTCTCCACAAGGAGGTACTGTAACCATAGTACCAAAGGGGTAACCATGTTAATTTATTGCAGAGAATCAAACAAGGAGTCCTGTGGCACTTTTAAAGATTAACAGATTTATTTATCGCATGAGCTTTCTCCCAACACTCCTTGTTTGTAACCATAGTGTACCTTTTCCTCTTAGCTACTGGGAAGTGGCCATTCTTGGGTTAATCTTTTACGCTCCTTCTTTAGCTAAAGGCCATGTACACACTACAGGAATCATCGCACAAGAAGTCTGTTGCGCTTTAAAAGTCATGTGGTTTTTGTAGTTCAGTATTGCATCCACACGGAGCTGCTTGTGACGGAACAGAGCCCCCCCCCGGAATTCGCAATTTCACAAGAAACCCAATTGAATTGTGGGAACCTATCCCACAGTTCCACCCATCCAGATTCAGCACTAAGAATCCTGGGTAGAAGGAGAATAGCGCTGAGCACGATGGGTAAAGTCTTGGTTTCCCATGGTGCATTCTGTTCTCCTGCCGTCATGCAAGTTGCTACTAGCAACTCGCGCCCATTTTCAATACTGCTGCGTTGCTTCCCGGAAATCCTTTTTGCAGCAACATGGATCCAGCTCTGATCTCGACCATTACCTTCAGCATAATGAATACATCTTGGCTGGTCACACAGTATGTGTTGAACTCTGAATCAGACCAGGAATTGGATGACCCTGGGCTGGTGACTGCCATGCAGGACCACAGCACCGCATTGCTGAACTCCTTCACAGAGCATCTGCACACGGGGCACCGCCAGTTCTGGTCACGAGACACAAGCACCGAGTGGTGGGACCGCATCGTTTTGCAGGTGTGGGATGATGAGCAGTGGCTACAGAACTTCCGAATGCGAAAAGCCCATTCATGGAACTCTGTGAGGAGCTAGCCCCTGCCCTGCAATGCAAGGACACCAAAATGAGAGCTGCCCTCGCCGTGGAGAAGCATGTCGCGATCACTCTGTGGAAAATGGCAACTCCAGACTGCTACCGGTCGGTCGCAAATCAGTTTGGGAGTCGGCAGGTCGACTGTTGGGTTAGCCCTTTCACAAGTGTGCAGAGCCATTAATCATGTTCTGCTCTGGAGGGCAGTGATGTTGGGCAATGTGCGGGAGATCGTCGATGGATTTGCAGCCATGGGATTCCTGAACTGTGGAGGGGCAATAGACGGTATGCACATCCCTATTCTGGCTCCGGAGCATCTTGCGACTGAGTATATTAATAGGAAGGGCTACTTCTCCATGGTGCTTCAGGCACTCGTGGATCACAGGGGGCATTTCATAGACATCAGGGTGGTCGGGAAAGGTACATGATGCTTGCCTTTTTAGAAACATGGGCCTGTACCGGAAGTTGGAGGCAGAGACCTTCTTCTCCGATGATAAAATTACTGTCGGGGATGTGGAGATGCCCATAGTGATCATAGGAGACTCTGCCTACCCACTGATGCCTTGGCTGATGAAGCCCTATACTGGCAATTTGGATCCAAGCAAGGAGCGCTTCAATTGTAGGTTGAGGAAGTGCCAAATGACTGTGGTGTGCGCCTTAAGGCGCTTAAAGGGCCGCTGGCGCTGTTTGTATGGGAGGCTAGACTTGAATGAGGACAACATTCCAGCCGTCATTGCGGCATGATGTGTTCTGCCATAACCTCTGTGAAAATAGGGGAGAGAAATTTCCCTCTTCATGGGACATGGAGGCTGAGTGCCTGGAGTGTGCGTTCCAGCAGCCATGTTACCAAATTTGCCCATAAATTTGGGGTATGCTCATTTATTAGGGTTACTTTCCGTGGGGGTGGGGAGCGTTGTACTCCTATCAGTGTACTGCTTGTGTTACGTGCGTTTCTATATGGAGCTTACTTCTCCCTTCTGCAAGTCCCCTCCCAGTGGAGCTACTCTTGCAGGACCTAAACTTCCCAAGACTGGGTTTCTAAGTGCGTCTGAGCGAACCGGGACTATCAGCACTCTCAGCTGATCCCTTATATGTCCCTGAACTCAGCAGGCTGGGTCACACAGCACTTCTCTTCTGCCACCCTTATATGCCCCTGGCACCACACTGGACTAGACTTGAGCACACGTTTGAGCAGGCTGGGTCAAAACAGCACTTTCAGCTGCCACCCTTATATGCCACAGGTTCAGCACGTTAGTAACCCCCTTAGTGAGCAGACCTTACAGGATTTTGGGCATCATGGGGATCTTTAGCTAGGTAAAAGAAGCGTTATTGCAGAGCAATATAGGGAAGCCAAGAACACCAAGGAGATGGAAAGAGTCTGGCAACCACCTTGAATACAAAAGTTACTTTATTGCCAGGTACATAAAACTTATGAATAGTTATAAAAGGAAAGAAAAATATCCAAACAATTATAATATCAATAACCATACAAAAGAAAGAGAAATGATCAAAGAGTTACAATATTACCCAGTTTCAATTGTAGCATCGGGGAAATCTAGCCCAAGTGGATTACAAAGGTTAAATTTAGAGAGTTATATTTGGACTAAGAGGAAAGAGAGAGAAAAAAGGGGGGCAGGGAATTGTCTCACCACTCAGTGCAGCTCAAAGGTACCCAGGAACCAGGCTGTTCAGCTTAGGGTCTGGAGTGCTGGAGACAGGCAGAATCCCCACCACAATCAGCAAGGAAAAGGTGATGTCCCAGTGGAACTGTTGCAGCTTTTTGGGTCTGACCCTGCCAGCAGGTAGAGGATCTTGGGGAGCAGCTGCCACGCGCACACACACACACGCTAGCGAGGTTTGAATTAATAAGTGTTTTTATTGGGGGTGAACAAGGGTAAATGGAATGGGGCAGTGAGGTGTATAGGGGGTACTGGGAGATGGGCCTCTCTATTGAACAGTATAGTGTCACAGTGGTGGAATCGATGTAAACCAGTGTAAATTAATATAAACCAATGTAACTTAATATAAATCAATGGGGTTTTTTACAAGTATAAACATACAAGGCAACTGTATCAATGAGAGAGTGAGGTTAAGGGAAATGGCCAGGGAGTATGGGCAGGCAGTAGCAGAGAGTTAAGGAAAGAAAACACAGCAGCAGAGGCTGCAGTAAGCCTTGAAGACCTGCAGGGAGAGAATCAGTCTGCAGGCCAGGTGTGGAGGCACTGAAGACGGAGCGTGATTGGAGCAGAGGTGAGCAGGGGAACAGACCAGGGAAGCACACTCAGAAGGTGGGGTGAGTAATCAGTGGCAGAGGAAGAGGGAAGAGTACAGCTGCAAGGGATGCAGCAAGAGGCAGTCTGTAAGAGTGTACCTAGAGGCTGGGTTAAGGATCAGAGGTGGGGGTGGGGTGAGTAATTAGTGGCAGAGGAAGAGAGAAGAGTACAGCTGCAAGGGATTCAGCAAGAGGCACTGAAGCCCTGCAGGGTGAGGCTCAGAGCAGTCTTCAGGAGCCTGTAAGCTAAACACAGAGGAAGTTTAAGGAGAGGGGGAAACAGCAGCAGAGGACTTGGGGTGTTCGGGGAGAGATGAAGACACAGAGGCACTTATTTAACAACTTAACAGCAACTATACAACTTATGCTAATAATGAACAACAGAAAGAAGGAAAAACAAAAAGGAGAGGAGTAATACAGTAAAACAATTATCTTTAACCTAGCTTAACTATGGCCACACAATATAACAGGTAATGGCAAACAAGTATCCCACTTAACTACCACTAAACACAGACACAAAATACAATTCTAACAGGACTACAGCTTATACAAGCTAGTAAAAATACAGCTTAACAAAACTACTATACTGGCCCTATTGACCAGGGGGAGCAGTCCCAGGGGCAGAGTGGTGTGAGCCCAGGATACAGCTCCTGAAGGGGTTAGGGGATGGTGGCTGCAGCAGTGGAAACAGCTGAAAGCAGGGAGCCCCAGGACAGAGCATAAAGAGGCAGAGCTTAGCAGCAGCACAGGCTTTTCTTTAAGCAGCAAGGGAACCGCAGAGCAGGAGGGGGTCTCTGTTACAGACCCCAAGGTAAATTTAGAGAGAGTTTGAGAGGGGGGAATCTTACCAATCCCCAGGAGAGCAGCAAGGACAGAAACTGAGGCAGCAGCAGCATAGATGATTGCAGAGAGGACTCAGTTCTCGTAGTTCGTGGTTCATGGTTCAGGAGACGATTCGTTGTTTGTGGGAGGGGGGGTTTAAAACGGGGGTACGCTCAATTACATAGCCGGGAGCGGAGAAAGGCCAGGAGGCAGTGCAGGAACCTATTCTGGGGGCTGGCCCCAAAATGTCTGGTTTTTAAAGGCAAACTTAGGCAGCTTCCCGCCAGTAATTCTGATAGGCTCCCTGAATTACAGGGGCGGAGAGAGGGCAGGGAAAGCTGTAGGACAAGTCCGGGCAGAGTCCTGGGCTGCAGGTATGTGACTCATAGTCACAGGTATTGGTGTGTGACTCATGCCCTTTGTGAAAAACGAGCCATATTGGTCTTGCACTCCTGGGCATTGTCCACCCTACGCCGAGCCAGGGCTGGAACAATAGTTAAGGTGCCTCCTCCTTAGGCAGGGCCATGGCACAAAAGAAGCTGAAAGAAAAGGGCCATTCCCATGAGCAGCCTGGGAGGGGTGGCCACACAAACAGGGGAGACAGAAACTGGCACAGGGGAACATCTGTCAGGGACAGGGTCCAGGCACCAGAACAGATCCAGGCAGCAGAACAGATCAGAGTAATTTAGAACTAGCTTCTGATTCAGAACTTGGGTAGGGATTTTTGTAGGGAAGAAACAATGGTTCAAGGCAGAACACTAGAGTTGTTTTGGTGTAAATAATGACTTAAGGGAGTATACCAGAGCTGTTTAGTTTAAGTGGACAATAGGAGCTGATCATTCCTGGCTATGGGGACATTCCTCTGAGGGAGCTCACAATGCAATCAGGCAGATTCAGTGTGTTGGATATCAATACAAGATCTATTGACTAGAATTGGTCTGATAATTGCTGAGCTGGGTGTGTGCAGACATGAGTTCATTTGTCTCAGGAGCAGAGATCTCCCATCATGCAGTGCTTCCCTGCTTTGCCAATCCCAGAGTTCAGTGCGATTCCTGCCTTGGAGCTTGGTTTTCCATTCAGCATGCTAATTCTGGTTCCATCCTTGATGCAAATGAAGCTTCTGCTGTCCATTCAGTGTGCTAATGGCTCACATCTTCACTGTAGATGAGGCTAGGGGAGTTGCCCTAATTCCATCACCCTTGTTTCAAGGGGTTTAGGTGTGTCTCCCACTGCCTTGTCATTGGTTTTAGTTTCTGGTTCAAGCAGAGGCTGGGGGAGGGGGGGGGTGAGTCACAGAGGCAGGATACTGTGCCTGGTTCCAAGAACACAGAGCTAACCAGTAACAGCCAGCCACGACTAGAAGTATGCAGGGGCACATCTGAGAGCCATCTGCATAAGGGAGGCACTTAGGGAGCATTATAGTAATGGAGACTTATAGGATGCATTGCATCACTGGGTTGCAGTGTACCTGCAAACATGCAGGGTACTGAGTCCCAGGGGGAGTGGGGAGTCTAATGTACTATGCTTAAATGAGTGAAATACTTTATTTGAGTGAATGTTACAAAAAAAGGGTCAAGCAGACATGGTTTTAGATAAAGGAAGTGATTGGTCATCCAGGGTACAGTACAGATCATTTGGGAAGTAACAGGTAAAGGTAAGGATGGGGAGTACAACCAATACATGATCTACAGTATTCAGGATGGGGGGAGTCAAAGGACTGCAGGGCTGAGAAGCAAGAGGTCAGAGATTCAGGATAAACAGCTTAATATGGGAGGGATACTGAGTGTGACGATATGGGGAGCACATATGATATTGAGGGTGGTTTATCCCGGAATGTGAATAGGGAGGGTGGGTAAAGAATCCATAGGGAGATATGTTCTCACGCAGAGAGGTGGGGGAAGGGGGGCGGCGGAGCCCCCTGGTGGTAGATGTGGAGGTGGACCCTTATTCCTCCTGGTACTGTCTATGCCCGGTGATATGTTCGATGTAGATGTCTCGGGACCATCTGAAAATAATTATTGTGTGTATCAATAAAGACTGTGCACAGTTCGAGCTTCACTTTTTATTATTATCCAACATTAAATATTTACAATAAGCAGTGACTGCACCAGGGGCTATAGATGCGTGTACGTGTGTGGCTAAATGCCATAGCTTTGTGCAGGAGTGAATGCCACATTGTACTAAGAGGGTCTCTGGCCTTCAAAGAACTGCTTTGGGGGAGAATGGGGTGGTGGGGACAGAAAGTGTTGATGTGTGTGCGGGGGGCGGGGGGCGGGGGGCGAGCCTGAAGCAGCTGTGTCTGCAGACCAACCATGGTCTTCAGCAGTTGGGTCTGCTCCTGTAGGATGTTTATGAGGGTCTCCTTCTGCCTATGCTTCCTCAAATGGTTCTCCTTGCAATCCTGCCGGCACTCCTGTCTCCAAAGTCTAGTCTCCCTTGCTGCTGCCTCATTGGATTGCATCAGCTCTTGGAAGATATCCTCCTTGCACCTGCGAGGCTTCCTTCTTATCTATCTCAGCCAGTCAGCTGGCGCAGACCACCAACTGGCGAAGGTTGTTTCTAAGGAAAAATGAAACATCATAAGTAGTGCTATTGTTCTCACATTGGTTAAAGAGCCGGTAATATGCTCCAGCGCCATATTCCACTGTGGCCAAGGCACAGGGCATCCTCTGCTTCCCTCACTTATCTCCAGAGGCTGGTGCTGCTGGACCACAGCACAGGCCATTGCTGGGGACTGAAAGGGCTTTTGAAAAGGGAGGTTCAGATTGCCGAGACACAGCTCAGCAGGTTGACTATTACAGTGCTTTGGGGGAATATTTCACACAGGGCACGGCCATGGAAGGCAATATCTCATTGCTTAGAGTGCTCCTGCAAGCTAGAATGCATATCCTGCATGTCACTAGATATAAGCCAGGACTGTACACAGCAGGCTTGTGCACAGCCATGGTTCCCAGTGCCGTGCTTTGCAACTGGCGAGAGAGAATATCCCTTTATGGGGGTGGGAACACAGTAGCTCTCCCATCGAATTTAACTAGGAGGCTGTGGAAGTACATCCAGGAAACCTTCAGTGAGCTCAATGGAGAGGATTTCTTGAGAATTGCTGCATGCATTGATGCACTGCTCATGAATGCAGAGTAGATCCCCTGATCCTCAGAAAAATAAAATTGGAAAGGATGAAACTCAAAGCACCCATCTCCCACCCATTCTTCATTTGCCTACAAAGCTTACCCAGCAAGCACAGAAGCCTCACTTCCAAGGAAACTTACCAGAGCTCCCCTCTGCTGCATCCGAAGACAACATGGAGAAGGAATCTGGGCAGCATGTTTCAGGGGGTGGGGGTGGAGAACAGCTCCTGGCTCCCTAGGTCGGCTGCACCACTTTCAGCCTCCAGGTCATCCTCCACCTCCACTTCCTTGTCAATGAATTGCTTGTCACCATCTGCTCTGGTATCCTTTTGATGGGGGGGGGGAGGAGGGAGAAGAGGTACCGACGTGTCCACAGGAGCTTTTGGGGTGGTTGTGGGATCCCCGCTCAGGATAGTTTCCAGCTCCTTGTAAAATTGGCATGTAACCAGTGCTGAGCCAGAGCGCCGGTTTGCCTCTCTGGCTCTGTTATACATTATCCGCAACTCCTTCACCTTCGACCTGCCCTGCAGAGTATCTCTCTCGTACCCCTTTTCTGCTATGGCCCGAGAAATCTGGCCAAAGATATCAAAATTTCACTTGCTGCCACGTAGCTGTGCCTGCACAGCAGACTCTCCCCAGATGCTTATCAGATCAAGCACCTCGGCTGTGGTCCACACTGGAGCACATTTGCCACGTTGAGCCGCATTGCTCTTGGAGAGCACAGCTGCACTCCACGCAGAACAAACAGGAAGCACTAACAATTCAGAAATTCCTGGGAATGATGGGAGGGTGGGTACAGTCATGTCACAGCCACAGAGTGCAGGAGGAAGTGCAGAAGGGATGGCATTAGAATTCTGGGACATTTCCAGAGGTTTAATATTGCACGGCAACTGTACACACATGAACTACCACGGAACAGCTGTTCTGCGATAGCCGCTACCACCCTCGTTTTGGTGGTTTACATGTTGCGCGGTAAGACGGCTGTTGCTGCGCAACAACATGGATTTGTGTGTGGATGCTGTCCTTGTTATCGGGCGGTAACAAGTGTTATCGCGCAATAACTTTGTAGTGTCTACAAGGCCAAAGATTTAGTAACAATTAACACTTGCTTATTAGCCTATTTAACTGATCACCCACAAGATGAGGAGCTTGCAGTAGTTACAGCATATCAACTTGCCATGCTAATTGTATGTTGGCAGAGAATAAAAGGAGAGGGTGATTACGTTACCACAAGTATTGTAAATGCAGCAAGATAGAACTGAAAGATCTTGCGACATAAAGAAATGACACAGTTTACTAAGGACCATCCAAGACTATTGACGTGTGCCAGGCCATCAGTTTAAAGCTGCAGTTTATTATCCTTGTGCAGAAGTATGTGGGGCATGCATTGCATCAGGGTGGATGCAACTCAGTGGACTCAGCCTGGAATTAGTAGAATTTGAAAAAAAAACCCCACTCTGTGTGTGTGTGTGTGTGTGTGTGTGTGTGTGTGTGTGTGTGTGTGT
>ML689000.1:0-17764 GCA_007922175.1 Pelusios castaneus
TGTGTGTGTGTGTGTGTGTGTGTGTGTGTGTGTGTGTGTGTGTGTGTGCGTGTGCAGTCCATTATACAGTAATACACCAGTTGTGAGATGTTCAAGAAAAAAAAAGCATATTACAAAGAAGGAAAAGCAGGCAATCAATAAAGCAATCTATATCTCATTCACATCTTTGAATAAATAATAACAGAATGGATCTAAAATTAGAATCTGAGTAGAAATCTGAGCCAATGTGAACATGAAGCATTTGTATTTCTCCAACCAAACCTTCATGTTTGAGATCCACATCCTCAGCTGGTGTAAATCCACTGAAATCTTCACAGATTTACATTAGCTGAGGATCTGGCACTGCCAGTTTGGGTCAGCAGATCTGAGATTTGATCTTTCTCTGTTTTGTGTTTATTGCAATATTTGCATTACCATCCCTGCAGTTCAGATAAAGGGTCGGTTGCTTGCCTGCTTACCCAGAGATGGCCCAGAATTGCTTGTGTTATAAGGAGTCAATCCTGCAAGGTGTTGCACAACTCCTGGAAGTTCAGCCTTCCTTCACAACTTTGGTTTCCAACTTCTGGCAGGATTGAGCCATATCAGCTCCATCACTGAATTACAAGGATGGATGAGAAATAGAATAGCTTGCCAGGAAGATCCTTGCGTTCTAGCAGCCTCTTCTAGGAATGTGAGTTGCAGGATAGTAATAGGGGAGCAGGGAGTAGAGGACTCTAGATTTGAGTTTGGGTTTTGCACTTGAAAACAGAATATGGTTCTTCAGTTACAAGAAATGAGCAACTAGCTTGCTTTGATTTGCTATTAAGCTTCAACAGGCAGTCTGAAGGAGGACTTGTATACTGTTAGCAGGCGACGCAAGCTGTGCTGGGTTGAGGCCTTGCTGTGTTAATGTGAAGATCACCCAGTGTATAAACTGAGCCAACTAATGTGGGACTCTACTAATTGATTAAACCTGCTTTGGTGTCTGCTCACTGGCTGGCAGATACAATTTTTGCTCCATAGGAATCCATAGGAATCCTGCACCTCTTGTTGTAAAGCCCCCCCCCAAGAGAATCCATTGTGTGTTGGCCTAAAATTCCTCAATAGCTCAGCCAAAACTTTTCTTATAGGGTTGGTTACAGAGTGAGCTGTGCATTAAGACATCTTTATAGTCCCTCTTCAGTGCCTCCTTCACATGACAGGTTTTGTTTCCCTATCCGCTTTGGAGGCTGAGATCCTGGGAGATCTAAAGCTGTATTTGGCATCTTCAAGAAACTGCCCACCAGGATTAAGTGACCAGCATCTGATTAAAGTGATTCAGAACAGATTTTTCAAACCCGGTGTATTGTTTATTCCCCCAAAGGTAGAAAGTAAGTAGGGACAAAGGTTAAAACAACAAAAGCTGATATGCATCTGGTTTAACCTCAACTTTATCCAGTGGTTAAAGTATAATTTGACGGGCCCCAGAACCCTCCTAATCTCCGGGCCCCCTTCCCGTATTGCTTGGGCCCTCTTCATGCATGTGCAAGCCCCAGCCCAGGTAGGCATTTGCAACCACTTCTCAGTACCACACGCATTGGTTATTGCTCCATAAAAATATTTAGAATTTTATATGGCATTTATGTATATAGCAGTTACTGTCACAAACTAGCATCACACAATAAGTATTGTGATTAACAACAGTGGGCCGTAGGACCTGCCAGCAGCCAGGGCAGGGTGGAACATGCGTTCCGCCAGATTTTTCTATTTTTAGGGGCCCCTGAACTCTGGCCCCTCAAATTTGTGGGCCCCAGAACTGTGTTCCGGTGCATTCCCCCTTACTTTAACCCCTGACTTTATCCTTTCTTTGCAAGCTTAGGAGGGCTGTACTCAACCTTGATACCTATACTTTAGGGCTGAGAGAGACAAACTACCCTCTTGTATTGTCTGAGTCTCTTCTGCAGTGTATCCCCCAAGCAGGTACTTCCCACTTTTTAGGGGTTTTTAAAGCTTCAGTGTCCTTGTGGCAGCACGCTACCAGCCAGGCTGAGCTGATCCCTGTTAAGGCTAAATGGGAGCCAGCGGGGAAAGCTGGCCATGAAAAAAGGAATGAGGAACTGCTGTAGAACCTGGGAGGCCTATAAAAACTCCCAGGAAAAGGATGCTTGGGAAAGGGAGGGGCAAGTAGCCAGAGCAGGAGAAACTGCAAGCAAGGGAAGGCTGAGCCCCCAGCTGACTAAGGGCTCAGTCTGTAAGACCTTTGAGGCTGATTGGAACTGTCCGTATAGAAGGTGGTGGACAGCCCACTATAATGAAAGTACACTGGTAGAGCACGACGTGGTGGTCTGGACGTGGTTTGTGGGGACTGAGGTCCTGAACAGCCAAGGGGCCAGGTGCAAATGACTATAGCCCTTTTGATCTTAGACCCTAGCCTTGGAAAAATGAGCCTGTAAACTTAGAAGGAGCCAGACCAATAGACACTTCCCAATTAGTAGCCAACACACCATTCTTATGAGGAACCAGGGTATTTTCCCCAGAGACATCTTATCTCTAGTCATTGTTTTGTTTCTTAACATTTTGATTTAGTTCCATTCAATCAGACAGAATACTATCAAGTAAGTACAGTGAGGTACATATAATATTGATAACAAAAATCTCTCATTCTCAACAAGGGGAAGTTTTCAAAGGCACAAATAGCAGTTGGGTGTCTAACTTCCATCTCTGTATCTGAAAGTCTCCCCTTTGATTCATTAGTTGATAATGACAAAATATTCAGACTAATAGTAACTAAACTCATTCACCCTCTCCAATGTAGTTGCTGGGAAAGTTCTGATCACTGGAGCTAGGTATCAAAGTTGAGGAGAGGAGAGGAGAAAACATTAAACAAAATATCCAAATGAACAGAACACAGACTCTTTTTGGGAATTTAAATTGGTTCAATGATGTGCAGGCCCCCAACCCCTGTCCCCTGTACTACTCAATCCCTAGCAAGCATCTCATATTCCTAAATTATTGAAGTCCCAAGAAGTTTTGGCATTCTCTGCCAAATCAAGTGATATTTTTAAGCTCTGGTCATTTTGGAGTTTCCCATAGGCTACAGGAGGCCAACACACTTTGGTCCATTTTTGTTTGAGAAAACACCATATTTGTAAGACTTGAAGTCAGCAGCTTGGCTGGAGGTTAAAAAAGAGAGAACCAGACCTGAGAGAGCCTGATGGGTTATTATCATAAATAAAAAATTTTGAGGTTGGGGTCTGGGGAAAATGGTCTGGGATGGGTAAGAAAGAGGAAGGCTGTGGTTGGGAAAGGGGTGAAAGGGTAAAATGTGAAAAAGAGGGAGGGAAGGACAAAGGACACTACAAATTTTTAAATCTTATCTGAGCAAGTATCACCAAAAAGGAAAACCAAGGGGAGGAAATCAAATATAAAAAGCTAACTAACAAAAATATTCATTAATCAATATGAAGTCCTGATGTAACTAAAAAGGTGAGTGATAAAAATAAATACTAGTGTGGTGACATTGTTGCAGCATCAGACAGCACTGCAATCTACAAAGCTTCTAATCAAATATCTTAATCTTTTGGCCGAAAAACTTGTGATTGATTATAATGTACTGCTAGGATATATGGCTTCTTCATTACAGTACAGCAGGCCGGATAACTCTCATACGATAAAGATACTTTATTTATGAAAGATTGAAAATATTTTAGAGCTGCCTATCACCATAATCTCCAATGTAGGAAGGCAGAAAAATCAATGCAGAGCAAGAGTTCCTAGGGGAAAGGAAGCATTTAAAATAAAAAAAACCCCTCAAAACTCATTCTGCAGATTTGAGGTTTGTTCCATTCTTTCTGTTCTCTGGTTTGGTTCTGTTGCTTTAGTGTTCCTTGGTTTATTTGTGATTTAAAGGCAAACTGAAGTGTAGCAAACCCTGACAGGCTTTAATAAAGAGATGTACACTGTCTCTGATGTATTTGAGGGAACCTTTGCTGCTTGTGGTTTTGTATATGGTTATGGTAAATAACTATCAAGCTGATTTTTGTGGTCTGACCTTTGCTGTGAGCACTTGACCACTGGAGACTCATTTAACCTAAATAGCCCAAATCTACTCATAGCCTGGAATAAAAACAAAGCAAACAAAAGAAGTAACAAATCTGAGGAAGACCTGCCACAATGACATGTCTATCCTCTGCACTCAAGAGTTTTGTTTCATAGAGTATTAAAGAGTGTGGCTTTGACAGGCCTTAGGCCTCAGAGAACCTTGTTAGATGTTAGGTTTGTCACTGAGAGTTTCCCCTTTCCCCATGGCTGATTCCTGCAGATTCTCATAATAAATGAGCCCAAATAGGAGACAGGATGACAGGGTTGAGGCCCTGAACACAGTTAGCTGTAGCTCACAAGGGGATAGCAAACTTTACATCTTGACAGAAGGCATTCAACCTGAACTGAAGCTGGAGGCAAGATTGAGTGTCCCTGTCTCAATATGTAGCTGAGAAGCACAAGGCTCTGCTCCTAAGGGGCTTTATTTATTTTATTCTTTTGGGTAGTACTGATAAGCATTTAGGAAGAAATTAGTGTTGTGTTCGCTATCTACATAAAACCAAACAAAAATGATATAAACCAGTTAAGTAAGGCTCATTCAAAAATATTACTTGGGGCATACATTAATTTAGACTATATATTTAGTTTATGTGAACTGCAGGGTGCGGGATTGATCATTGTAAAAATTTCCTATCTAATACCTTTCCCCTGTGGGGAGAAATACACCACGGTATGCATTGCTGGGCTTGGAGCAATAATAAATATAATCCTTGATGCAAATTAAAAGCAATGATTCAGTTTAATAAAAAAAGTAAGTGACTTACCTGCAGATAGTACAGGGAAATTTTTCTGAGCTTTCATTGAACAGCCCAGCAGGATATCAAACAGGACTATATGCAGCCAATGAATTAGTAATGTCAGAAAACAAAAAACACCCAAACTCTTGGTTGAGTACCTTCAAAGCATGATTTATTTATTTATTGAGAAGAGGAGGCTTTTATCCCCTAGGGAAAATTTCATTTGTTTAAAAAAAATCCCAAATTGCTTTTATTTTCAGCAACTGAAAACCAAAACCTTTTCATTAATAAACCAAAAACAAACACCAAACACCTGGCCCCACTGAATGAAAACTGCAGGGGTAAAAAAGAATTTTTGATATTTTTATTCTTTACATTTGGTTCTCTGATGAAAAATCAATTTTCTTTTAGGAAAGCAGATGTCCTCTGTGAAAATTTTTGTTCAGTCAAAAATCTGTTGGTTTTTGGGGGGGTGGAGGTGGGAGGAGAAAGCTAGCATAATCTTTTTTTTTTTTTTTTTTTAAATTAGCCCTACTACAAATATTATCATGGATGTCACATTCACAACACTCCTCCTCAGAGCTCGAGAAAAAAAAAAGAAAAAAAAAAGAAAAAAAAAAGAAAAAGTGAGACACAGAACATAAGAATCTCATCTGATTATTTCTTCTTTTGCTGCTGTTATTTATATGCTTCCTAACACACTGGCTTGTACTTTCAGGGGGGGAGGTAGGGGAAGGACAGGGAGGGCTGATAACAAAAAAGATGAAGAAAATAATGCATTCACTCAGTCACATCCTGCCCTCTCTCCCATTCCACCTTTCTGTCTCCAGTGAAATCCAAATATGTTACATTCTTTAGCTCCTCCCTTCTTTTCACATTGTCTCACACAACAACACATCTCATCGTACCCATTATACTACTTCATCCCTTCCCTCATCACCCTGCTCTCCATACTCCTAATGAAATTAATTTTCTCACCTGTTGTTGATGAAGAATGAGTTGAGGGGTGGCCTGACTAGGGCTATGTCTACACTTGAAAAGTTAAGTCGACTTTAAGTCGACTTAAAGTTGACCTTATTAAGTCGACTTAATTTTTCAAGTGTAGACGTGGCCCCTTTTTGACCTTATTAAGTTGACTTAATGTTTTAAGTTGACTTAATAAGCACCACCAAGGCACTACTCCGCGTCTCCACTGGCTTAAGTTGACTTAATAATGTCGACTTAAGTTCTAGTTCAAATTAAAACGAGGTGTTATTAATTTGAACTAACCTTTCTTTAATTCGACTTCAGGAACAGCTTAAGTTGACTTAAGGAAAGCCCAGTGTAGACGCAGAGTAATTTAAGTCGACTTAAGCCTCTTTAAGTCAACTTAATTTGTAAGTGTAGACACACCCTAGGAGCCCAGTGAACTGGACCTGAAGAAAAACCTATTCAGGCTGCCAGTACTGTCTGAGCCTTCAGTGACAGGGACATCACTTCCATTCTCACTTATAAACAAGGAGCCCTGTGGCACTTTTAAAGACTAACATATTATTTATCGCATGAGCTTTCGTGGGAGAAAATCCCACTTCGTCAAATGCTTTGACGAAGATGTTAAGGTCTTGTAGGTCAAATAAGAAATCAGTGATGCAGATTTTGGGTATTTTCTTAGAGCAATTTGTTGATTTTACATTTTATATCCCATAGCTTTGAAGAGTGGTGGTTGCCAATTGCATGCAGGCAACCTCTTCTTTCAGAAACTGCAGCCTAAACACCAACGCCCGCTTTTCAGGAAGCAACTGTGCATCAAGAATTAACTGTAGTTAGAGAGATCAAAGTAGAGGAAACCCCCTCGCTGTTTACCACAGCTCCCTCCTGAAAACCTGCATCACAAAACTAACCACAATGCAATCATTTATTTTAATACTGTTCACTGCATGCACGCTTGTAGTGGGACTCTGACTACAACCAATAGCTCAGGCTCTTTAGGTTCTTTTGGATTCAGTAGACACAGCACCAAGAAGGCAATGTAAAGAGTAAAAGCAAATCACTTTTAATAGGGTACAAGCAGGAGGGGGTGGGCGAGGAAATAGGAGAGAAAGTCCAATGCTTACACCCCTTCTGCAGATGGGAACCCCGAGCAAGGCGACTGCAGGCAAGAAGCTTAGAGAACGATGATCCGAGGTGATCAGCACAGCAGCTGTCCTATCGGTGAAGTTCCAAAGAGGAGGGGTTTGAGCATCAGTTTATATACACTTTTTTACACACTAACACACACAACTAACTTTCTTCCCACCTAGTTACTACATTAGCGTGACCCCAGGGTCATTAGAATTATTACCTTGTTTTTCTGCAAGAAAGAATAACAGCTTTGGTTCCCACCAGTGAGGGAGGAAAGACATTCCAATCCCCATTGATAAGGGGGGAAGACACATTTCAAGGCGACAGTACCAGCCTTACATCAATCAGGCAGTATCTGGGAATTGTCATATACATGCAGGGTTAAATGTCAGGGCTACGAGGCGACTTTACCCTCTACTTACCTATATATACCATTACATAATCTTCCGTTAATACTACAATGCTTTAAAAACAAAAGTTGTGAGACTATATGGCTGTGTCTACACTAGAAAAAGTTAGGTCGACTTTGTTAAGTCCACTTAATAAGGTCGACCTTATTAAGTGGACTTAACAAAGTGGTTTCCATGGACGAAGACTTAGTCCACTTTGTTAAGTTGACCTAACTGCCCTTAGGTCGACTTAACAAAGTGGATTTAAGCGTCCACACTGTGCTTAGGTCAACCTAAAGGAGGGTTAGGTCAACCTAACCGGCAGGTCTTACTAAGTCGACCTAAACTTTCATTAGGTTGACTTAAAGTTTTTCTTAATTCGACCTAATGAAAGCCTGGTGTGGACAGGGACTAAGTTAAGTTGACTTAAGCCTCCTTAAATCGACCTAACTTGCAAGTGTAAACATAGCCTCTGTAACAGTGCTATCTTGTGCGTCACACCATAAAAATACATTAGGAAATAGGCAGAAGTATAAAACCATACACCCACCCAACATTGAAGGAAGGACCCAAATTGACATGGTGAACAGTTAATGAGGTCACCCAATGGCCAAAGTCAGCATGAGCATCATGGTAATAGGATGCTGTAAAATCTCATAGACTTTAAGGCTGGAACAGACCACCATGATCATCTAGTCTGACCTTCTACACATCACAGGCCACAGAACTTCACCTTTCTGTACAAGACTTAGTATCTTGATTTAAAAATGTCAAGTTTCAGAGAATCTACCATTTACTCTAGTTCAAACCAGCAAGTGATAAAGTTCCTGGGTAACCAAATTATTCCCTGAAACACCAAGAAGAAATTTACTGTTTCTTGGTGAACTGCTTGAGTTATAAAATGTGCTGTAGAAGCTATTGTATCATTTGGTGCAGCATCTCCATTGCACAGATAATTGAGCTACACCCGTGTAACAGGGTGGTCTTCTCCTTTAAGAACCAGGAGGTCTGGTTTAGCTAGCCCTGCTTGGAGACAGAGCCCTTTTAGGAACTGATGTTTGGGTCTAGGCCCACCTGGAAAGAGGTCAAATGATTCCTAAAATCACTGAAAGTGCTCAGCTGACTGAGGAACTGTAGAATGGGAGTTGGATGAGCTCCTGTGGCAGATCCTAGAATGGTGAGGAGAGGCCCCTGTAGTGATGTGGGGTTTGTGTTACTTTGTGAGCTTGTGTTTGAAGTAAGGGTTTGATCAGACTTTGGGCATGGTGTGTGTCCTTCCTTGTCTGAGGAGAGGCCAGCAACCTACACAAGGAGGAAAGAGCATCTAGAACACTGGTTCTCTACCACTGTGTTGGGACACAAAATGTGTTGCAAAAAGCCAGGAGGTGTGTCACAGAAAATTGGCAGCTCAGCTTGGAGCCAGCTTGGGGATCCTGCCACCCTGCCACTTTCTGCAGCCCTCATTCGCCTGCTCCTGCTGCACAACACAGGCAGCAGCCAGGGCCAGAGAAGTAAAGGTATTTAGGGGCTGCAACCAAAAGATCCTGAGCTGGGTGAGGGGGGGCACTACCTGCCCCACAAAAATATATCCAGCTCTATCAAGTCAGACCACCAGGGCACCAGCCTGCACTGTCTTGACTCTGCCCCCACCTAGGTCTCAGAATGCTGCATCCTTCAGAATACCACAGCCTCCCAAGCACTCCCAGCCCAAGTGCCATGGCCATTGGCAGACTGTAGTGTGTCACACAGGGGAACGTCATCTGTCAGGTGTGTTGTGATGGAAAAAAGTTTGAGAATCACTGGTCTAGAATCCTCTCATCCCCCAGGACAAAAAGGGAATTAGTGGAGTTTCTCCTTTTCTTTTTTGTCCCACAATGCAACAAAGTACATAAGCATATGCTACGGCTATGTCCAAACTGGCAAATTAGGTCGATTTAAGGAGGCTTAAGTCAACCTAACTTAATCCCTGTCCACACTAGGCTTTCATTAGGTCGATTTATGGGGCTTCCTTAAGTTGACCTAATGAACGCTTAGGTCAACTTAATAAGAACCATGGGGTATTCGAACTAACCCTCCTTAGGTTGACCTAACCCTTCCTTAGGTCGACCTAATCCCAGTGCGGATGCATAAGTCCACTTTCTTAGGTCGATCTAAGGGAAGTTAGGTTGAATTACTAAGTCCCGGTTAAGGGAAGTCACTTTGTTAAGTAGACCTAATAAGGTTGACTTTAGGTCGACTTAAAGTCAACCTCATTAAGTTGACTTAACAAAGTCGAGCTAACTTTTTCTAGTGTAGACATAGCCTACATTTTTACCCATTGATGTCTAGAGGACTATTTACATAAAATTCAGCAAACGCTTAAGTGCTTTGCTTTGTTGAGTTGGGGACTAATACATTTGGACCAGACCTGCCTTTTGACGGTGCTGGCTGTTCAGAAATATTTTCATCATTTATACAGCTATGCCTTTCCCTATCGGTCATCACAGTCTTCTCTTTCTTTGTGATGCCTCCTTCCTTGTGGGTCCACAAATGTTGGTAGTGGTTCAGTTGCCATATTTTTGAAAAAATAATAGGGACTTATTTTTCAATTCAGAATCAAATGAAAAAGTCAAATTTGGGCTATGTTCAGAACTACTGTGGATGATTTCTGCAAGGATGGAAGGCAAAGCTCTGTAAAAAATAAACAGAGTCTTATGGCACTTTAAAAGACTAATAAATTTATTTATCGCATGAGCTTTCATGGGAGAAAATCCCACTTCATCAGACGCTTTGAAGATGGGGAACTTACAGAATGGGAGCAAAATAAATGCAGGGAAGTGTTTGACATAGGATCAGGTCAGGCTATAACAGCAAATCAAAGTAGATGTTGAGTCAAACACTGGGGAGCAGCATTGGACCCTGTAAAATGACATGGATGATTGGTGGGTCAAATTACTGATTCTTAACAGGTTGTTTGAGTTCCTCTCTCTTCTTTCGATAACACACTGTGGCTCCTAAATAAAAGATCTGTAGCCAAATCTTCTGACACCTTAGTAAATAATAGAATAATTTGTATGAATCAGAGCCTGAGCTTACACTTTATTCACAAGGACCTTGCAAATTCAAAGTGGTGAATTGATCCAACATTATCAACCTGTTCAGCAGACAATGTATTAAGATGATTTTCATGTTAGCAGTTAGAAGCAGCATCTTGATTGGTATCTCTGTACAGAATGTTTTCCTGGGGCTACGCCAATGGTGCCTCAATGTCTGATTTCAAAGTACTGTAATTGAGTGATAATTGCAGGATCCTATTTTGAATCAACACCATTGTGAGTCCTGATAAACTTTGCAACCATTTAGCTAGGAATCTGAGAACTCTAAACAATGTATTTACACTGAGAGAGACAGATATATTTTAACATACTTCATAAATTGTCTACCCCTCACCACAAGGACAACACACACACACACTTAGGTGGAATCAATTACTGTAGTTTCCTTATTTAAATCAGCCCCTCTTCTGACATGCGCTGTGTTAGCCACTTATTAAACTGGTGGTTTTTTTCTAGCGTCACTGGGGTAGGATGAGAAGCTGTGTTTTGCAGTGGGTTTGTGTTAAATTCAATAGGGCTATTAAAGATATTATTTGGCTAGGGCACTGTGGATCTGAAATCACCCCTATTATAACATAGCTCTTGGGGCTACCCTAAGTCAGTGGTTCTCATCTTCTTTTTCATTAACAGACCCCAAAGGTTTTTCAAATGGACAAGGGGACCCCTTTGGAAATCTTAGGTTGAAAATCAGTGCTATAAGTTACAATGGCATTTTGCTTTATGTTCAAGGATGGAATGGCTATAGTAGTGTGAGCTATGGCCCCTCTCCCTTCCGCCCTAGGTTCCCTGGGTATGCCCCCTACATTGGAGCTTGCGAGTTGGTCCGTGTATCGTGATGGATCAGGAAAGTTAAATGTCTTGCAAAATTTTAAGGAAACCATAGAAGGCCATTTTGTTCCCCAGGTTTCAGCGAGCAATAATTTAGAGCAGTTCCCAGCTTTTAGATATAAAAGTAGCAGCAGGCTGGCCTGCATTTCCCAATGCCCAGTCTGTCTAGGGTCAATAGTGCAAAAGAATCATTTTCACTTGTCTTTAACAACAGAAAAATTGATTTGCAGGTCTAGCAGGTTAAATGTATCTATTTGTCCAGCAACAATACACTATGTGTGTGTGTAGACAACAGATCCCCCTAAAGCTTTTGAATGGATTTCTTCTTTGTTTAATGCTCCTTCCATGAACTATGGTAATTAAAACCCAAAGCACATTGACTAAGTTTATGTATGCTTACGGAATTTATACATCACAATAAATACAGATGTCAAAGTACAGGCTAATTTGTACAAGGCCAACTTAAAGCATGTGGTTTTTAATAGACATTATAGCTATTTTAAAAGTGGCATTCTTTTGCCCTGTAATACTGTCAGATGTAAAATTTTAGAAAATAAAGATATCTAAGAGCACATCTTAGACAGTCTCATTTATACAAGGCCAACTTCAAAAGGCTTCTCTTTTATCTGCTAAAGAAATGGGCTCTTAATATATGTTGGCCCCAACAGCTACTGCGACATATGTCATACAGTTAGATAGCTCCACTTTTCTTTTTCAAAGGCTAATTATTATACGGAGAAGAATAAATTGTCAGCCTTGCTCTTGCTGATGTTTGCCTTACAGAGCAACAAGATTTGCCCACAGACATCAAAACCATAGCTCAACTGCACCCTGATAATGCACTTATTAGTATGTTTCTTTCTTTTAGATTTTATATGTTGCCTTGAATTTTTATAACTAGAACATGTTGTGGATGGGTCAAAAAAAAGTCTGTCCTTCAACTTCTATAGAGAGAGCCTGAATCTGCTATCACTGACATTTTGTAGTGACTTCAGTGGTGCAAGATCAAGATCAACATTAAACTAAGGATAAAATTCACTTCACACATATAAAATTTGGGAGGGCTGGACAGGTAAAGTCCCTCACCCCAAACTCAACATTTTTTAGAATTTGATTTTCCTTTGAGAACTTTTATCTTTTTGAGCTCAGTTTCTTGAGCAGGTGGTGCAGTTCCTTTTGGTATTCCTCAGTGGGGTCAGACAGAAGTGGTTTGTAGAACTTTGTGTTGTAGAGTTGTTTATAAGCCTCCTGATTGTAATTGATTTGTTAATGATGACGACAGCGTCTCCCTTGTCAGCCTCCTTAATAATAATGTCAGAGTTGTTTCTGAGGCTCTGGGTTGCATTGCGCTCTGCACGGCTAAGGTTATGGTGTAAGGGATGTTGTTTGTCCACAATTTCAGCCTTTGCAGCTGCCATGCTCCTGCCAGGATGCTGCTGAGCCTGCATGGTGGGAGAGGGATGGTGGGGGGAAAGCGTAGAGCTGGGAGTGGGGACTGGCTGCTTGATGAACGTCTCCAGCAGGCAGTAGTTTGCCCACCCCTTGTTTAAACAGTAACCAGCCATGTAAATATTTAAATATTTTAAACAGCTGATTACCATTTAAATTGGGGGAGCTGCTGGGCTCCCCTCATGTCAGTGCAGCTGGGCAGTTCTGGTTCAGGGGAGGTGTGAAACCCAGCCAGGGGTGGGGGGTACCCACAGCTGTGTTCAGTCAATGGCATGGAGCCCAGTGAGGGAATAGCCACAGCTGGGCTCAAATCAGAGCAGCTGGGTATCTGTGGCTTGTGGGAAGCATGGAGCCCAGGGGGCAGGGTAGATGCAGCTAGGTGCGGAGGGCAGCACAGCTTTGTCCCCCCCACCCCCCATGTCTAACCATTCTATATTTAGAACATTGAAATGTATTTTTAAATGAATTTTACATGCCTAGTTTAAACCAGGCAAGACTGGCAAACGAGTTTGTCCCAGACAAAAGAATATTGATTTGCCTGTCCACCTAGATCTCAATGCAAGGTAAGTCAAAGCCAATAGGAATTATATTTGCATCTGAAGTCAACAGGCAAAGCAAATTAACAAGAGGTTGAGAAAAAGGACCCAGTGCCAGGACAAGCAGCAAGAATACTTTTCAAAGAGTTTGTGGACTATAAGAAAGGGGAGAAAAGGCATTGGTTATTTAGCACTGAGTGGGGAGATAGATGAGCACTTTTTGTATCCGTGAAAGCTGGATCCTTGCCGCAGGAGCTGGTGACTCAAGTTTCTCACCTAAGGCAACCTCTAACTCAAAGTCAAAGTCTAACTCAAGTCAACCTCTAACTCAAGTCAAAGATTTTAGCCTGCTAAAGTTATGCTTAGCTCTTAGAAGAATGTTATAGTTTTCTTTCATTTGTAATCATATCTATTTCTACTGCCCTTACCTAGTATCATTTGAATCTCCATCTTTGTTAATAAATTCCTCTTTCTTTGGTCACAAATAGATCTCAGTGCTGTATTGCAAAACACTGTGTGAATTCTTAGTTGAACCAAGTAAGCTGATGTGTGTGCAATGTGTTTGGAGGTAGTGAACTTGGTTATTATTGAGAATTTCCAATGAGGGGGCTGGATACTACAGGGAAATGCTCTTCAAGTGGACTTGGGAACTATGGTGCAGATCATGCAGGAATAAGGGGAGACCCCAGAGTGGATTAACTGTTAAACATTTGAACAGGAAGATTCATCTCCATAATATAAAATCAATATAATATGAAACAATTACTGATTTTCTTTCATGAAAAAGTGTATTTAAAATATACTTATCCTTATAGTAGCACATACATGGCCAAATTGTGCCTCAGATACATACAATTCTGAATTAATTAAGGCAAAGTAAAGGGTGGCAGAATCCCAAAAAGTTTGTTGCGGAGCAATCACTTTGTTAAGCTCCAGCAAATCTCTTTTGCTAAGACAAATTGATAACAAAGTCACCTATAGCTCTGGGCATCCAAAAAGTTTCACACTGGGTCATCTAGGTGAGTTCCCTAACCACTGGACTACGTAGTCACTCTCTTTTGCTCTTTCTCTGACCCTGTGAATATGTAAGTAGTTCATACAAAGTGGCACAGCTTCAACAGGAGAGACAGAGAGTTGTACTGTAGACTACATTATAGCCCATGTTTAGGGCCCTCACTTGAAGGTAGACAACCTGGGTTTGGGTTCTTGCTTTGAATCAGAGAATGGAAGGATCTGAATCCGCATCTACCATATCCTTTGTATGAATGCAACCAATGATTAATGGGATGAGGGAGGGCAGACACTAACACCACCACTTCTGTGTTTTTTGTTTGGCCCAAACCAGTAGGCCTGCTTTTAGATGGCATCTGAGCACACCTATCAGATCAGTCTCTGCCGATGAGGGAGTTGAGGGGATGCCTAATCTAAGGATTCTTTGCTCTGAGCACTCTCAAGAGATATGTGGCTGGGTGCATGAACACTGGCAGAAATTTTACCAGGAGAAATAGTTCCTAGGTGGTATGGTGATACAAATAATAAAACTAGGGAATGTAGGTGCCCACAGGGTTAGGTGGCAGCTGTGCAGGTGTTTTGAAGATCTAAAGTTTGGACATAAATGCCTAAAATGGCAGATAGGGTAAGTGTTAACTTCTTAAATATTTTTTCAAAATTTGTGTCGGTTTATAATCACGCATACATGAGAGAGAGAGAGAGAGAGAGAGAGAGAGAGAGAGAGAGAGAGAGCGCAAAATAACCAATAGCCCCTGTGGTGATTTCAAAGATGATTGTTAAAACACTTTAAAGTTTAAAATAACCTCACCTACCTGTCTACATTTTTTAATCCTACAAATGAAAACAATTGGCCAACCTGAAATAAATGAGTGTAACTTTGATGGAGTTGTGCCTGCTTATAATCAGTGGTGAATTTGACCCTTTAATTTAAACCCAACTTCCCTGCCCCCATCCAATTTATCAGTGTTACTTGAGATTTTTTTTTTCTGAATTCAGTAAAACAAAACATGAACACCCCAAATCTGATGTCTGATGAGGACAGTAGTCATTGTTAGTCATAGACTTTAATATATTAAGGTTGGAACAATTAAGCACAACAAGGGTGTGGTTGCTATTATGAGATAATCAGTAGGCATTGGAGTTTTTATTCATTAGGGTCACGGCATTTATGTAACTACACCCACAAGAGCTGTCTTATTGCAATTCTGTAAAGTTTCACAATAAGAAGCAAACATACAGGGCCAGATTGATCATATACGCAAACCAGGTGGTTGCCTAGGGCACCAGGCTTTAAGGGGCACCAAATTAGATGAAAGGGATTATTTTTTTCATTTAAAAAAAATATAGTAATATGTTCATTCTTGACTTTCTCATTTTTTTCTATATCGAATGTGGGGTGGGAGGTGCCAAAAGTCATAGTTCGCCTAGGGCACCAAAAACCCTTGGGCTGGCCCTGCAAACATATATAACTTTTGAACAAAGACAATAAACAGCAGTACCATCCCCACATCAGGTCTTTGCAGTTAGTACCAGAGGAGAGAAGAGGGGTTGGAAATAATTATCATAGTGATTGGCCTGCATGTGAAAACACAGGGGGTCCAAACTCCTCTTCCAAACTTCAGGCCTGAGGCCTATCTCTGAAATTAACCAGAGTGGAATACCCTCTTTTACACATCCAAATTTAGGGGAAGCTTGGATTTGAATCCTAGCTCCACAACTTTACATGAGCTTTATGCTATTGTGGCAATTGAAGTCACTCAAATATTTTTTGTGTGTAATTCGCTAGGTATTTTAAAAAGCAAACTGAAAAACGAATTGCATTATGTGGTGTCATCTTGGCTATGTCTACACTGACAATTTAAGTCAACTTAAGGAAGCTTAAGTCGACTTAAATTAAGCCACATCTACACTAGGCTTTCATTAAATCGACTTAAGAAATTCCTTAAGTTGACTTAATCAAAGCTTAAGTCGACTTTATAACTATCACTCATTAGGTCGACTTAACTCTTAAGTCGACTCCTTAAGTCAACTTAAGGTTGGTGTGGACGTGGAGTAACCCTTAAGTCGACTATATTAAGTCGACTTAATGGTGGTTAAGTCGACTTAACAAAGTAGACTAAGTCGATTTAAAGTTAAGTCTACTTAGTCCACTTTGTTAAGTCGACTTAATAAGGTCAACTTAAAGTCGACCTTATTAAGTCGACTTAACAAAGTGAACCTAACTTTTTCTAGTGTAGACATAGCCCTAGAGAGTTCATGGTTCATGGGCAGAGTTGGAACCTTCAGAGACACTGCAAAGGGTCCCTACACTTGACAGTGTAATAACTGATAGCAATATTAGGCTGTTGTCCTCTACATGGATCAGCACTATAGGGGGAACTCTCTCACACACACATGTACCACCTCTTGTCAGTGAGTTTCTCATCTATTTGCTGACAGCTGAGGAATTGGAGACTCAGGTGTCTTGGGTTCCATTCCAACCTCTGGAGGGGAGTCTGTCTAGTGGGCACAGAGTCCTTTCTCCTTCTCTATCTAACCAACCCTTTCTGCTCTGTCCCCTCCATCTTGTCTCTGAACCAGTGCTGTTTCTTCCCTGTGTCTGGCTTCTCATCCCAGTCCTTTTCTCATTTAGCCAGTTCCTGTCTCCACTCCTCAGGCTTTTCATCCCAACTCCAGCCTCCTTGCCCAGCATGTTGTAATCTCAATCCCCTGGACTCTGTACTAGGCCCAGTCTCCCCTCGAGACTCCCAGTCTCTTTAGCCAGCCAATCCTAGTCCTCCCTATGTCAGCACCATCTGATCTGTCTCTGTCTCCCCCATGCAGCACTCCAGTCATGTCCTTTCACATTCCCTCTCCCCACTGGGTTCCAGTTCCAAGCTCAGTGTCTCCCCCAACTCACCCACAGTTCCTTCTCAAAGTCTCTTTGCCCAAACAGGCCCAATTCTCCTCCACCCCACAACTCAGCTCTTTGTCAGATCTATCTCCTATCCTCTTTCCTCCCATCCCACTTGTATTCAGTCCCTTTCTCCTTCCCAGTTCTGACCCTATCTCTTGCTAACTCCTCATCTTATCTCACTCTTCCCCCTGCCTCACCTATTGGCTCTCAATCTTCCCTTGTTCTCTTCCCTGACTCCCAGCTCCAGTTTCCTTGCCCATCCAGTTGCACTTTCTCTCCCTTTCCACGACTGTCTCAAGTCTCACCCTTAGCAGCTTTCCCAACCTACTCTCCACCACCCTCACCATTTGTCTCCTGTGCATTCAAATCAGGCAGCTTCCTTCCCCAGACATCCCAGTTGGAATGAAAGCTATGAAGAGGTAGTTTCTCAGGCTATGTCTACACGAGAAAACTTGTCCCGCAATAAGTTATTGCGGGACAAGTAAAGCGCAATAAGTATTGCGCTTTCTCATGTACACACGTGCTCTTTCTTTCGCAAAGGAGCATTCAACCTTGGAATGCTCCTTTGTGAAAGAAGAGCAGTGCATGGTGGGCACCTGTCCCACCATGCACTGCCCACAGCCAGCCCCCTAGCCCAGCTGCAGGGCTTCCGGTGGCAGGGGGG
>ML689000.1:18164-32075 GCA_007922175.1 Pelusios castaneus
GAGCCGGTCCCCCAGCACCGGCCAGGGGTTCGGGTGGCGGCAGGAGCGGCCGGCCACCACCCGATCCCCCAGCTGGGGCGGCAATCAGCTGGAGCCCCGGTTTAAAGCACCGAGGCTTCAGCTGGCTCCCGGAGCCCATATGTCAATTTCACTGTTCAGCTAGAGCAGTGAAATTGATATATGACAGCTCCGATGTCCCAGAGTGGCCTTGATTGGCACTCTGGGACATTTCCGGAGGCCAATCAGTGCGGGGTAAGGGTACACACGAGCTCAAACGCGCAACAGATGATCCGCAACAGCTGTTAACACTGTCGTCGGAGTGGTTGTTGGAATGCGCATCAACAAGGCGCTTAGTGCGCAGCAACAACTTTAACGTATGTACGGTTTGCTTGTTAACGTGCAGTAATGTTTTTTAATGCGCATTACGGTGCTCGTGTAGGCAAGCCCTCAGTTCTCATTTGAGGCCCCTGGACAGTAGGCCAACAGTGCAATTACAGAGAAAGTCCTGCTCAGCTCCAAACTGGCACATGCTCAGTGATGGCTGAATCTTTGGGGCAATTACGTGCTAAAATCACTACTAAGCATGTACAGTCTATGATTTGGGGTCACACAGGCACTT
Source organism: Pelusios castaneus (assembly GCA_007922175.1). Taxonomy (NCBI): domain Eukaryota; kingdom Metazoa; phylum Chordata; order Testudines; family Pelomedusidae; genus Pelusios; species Pelusios castaneus. The sequence goes on from ML689000.1 coordinate 18,784, forward strand.
CCCTAACACAAAGGCCACACCTTTGCCAACAATCAAGCTCCAAAGTATGGCATGGTGTCAGGGCTTTTCAAAGAAAGGGACACCAGACTTGTTTTTTAGCCTGGGCATAACATATTTCCCCCTGGCCTCATTCTCAGAAACAGCTCAACAGTTTGCTCTGAAGTTTTAAATCAATAAATAAATTCAACCTGTAGCTTATGCCCAGCAAGGCAAATTTCAGCCCAAGCGAGTAATGTGTGGCAAAGTGATGAGCAACTGAAAACGGGGTCTTATAATAGGAATATCAGGCAATCTTAATAATAGTCACTGCCACCAGCTCTGCTTCGAATAAGTCAATACCCACAGGTATCTGAAATTCCAAAGTGGTAGTTGTGTTAGTCTATTGTGGAAAGACAACAGAGTCCTGTGGCACTTGTAAAGACTAACAGATTTATTAAATTAGATTAATAAATCTGTTAGTCTTTAAAAGTGCCACAAGACTCTGTTGTCTTTCCACAGGTATCTGATCAGATTTGAAGGCCAGATTCTCTAAAGAGCTCAGAATCAGATTTTTCAAGTGCTCAGAGTTTACACTTGGGACCAGATTTTCCAAAGAGCTTATCTTTCAGTTAGGCACTTAAATACAAGCCAGCTTCCTCCCGCTCCCCCACAAGTGACACTTATGGCCAGATTTTCAAAAAGGAGTTCAGCAGTGAATATACATAAGTGGGGAACGACCTATTTTGAAAATCTGGCTCTAAATCAGAATTTGTCTGTTGTGGATTTCACAGAACTGAAGAACAGAGAAAAAGCCTGCTTCACTGTTGATCTATTACCCCTACCTTTGCACCACAGCTTAGCTCATGCATTCCTTGCTCAGCTTGACTTACATGTTTGGAAGTATGATCTTTTGTTCTTAACACGATTAAGTTATAAATTTTAATATATTTGTCCGCGAAAGTGGGAAAGCAACTCTTAGTTAGATGGAATGATGATGGCAAACATCAAAGGCTCAGAGTTGCAAAGCATATGCTTTTTACTTGTCATCTTTAAACAAACAGTATACCAGGTGATTTTTTTCAGATAGACTTGGTTAATAATTTAATTAAAACAGAGTTTTATCTGCAGCAGGAAATATGGATTACATTTAGGACAAGTGGTAGAATCTCAAGATAAGTGAGAAAAACAATAAATGCATCAGCCAGCAAATCATGCTAAAATGAAAAGTAGATCATTGCCTCCACAAATAGTAAATCAATCATTTTTCTCTAAAAGAATGAAGCAACTGAACACAGACTTTGGAACTGACAGAGAACAATTGCTAACTGAATTAACTTCCAGCCCCGGGTAAAACAATGTTGCAAGTTCAGAAAAAATGAAAGGAACAATCTTTTAGTTTGGATGTATGTAAGTTTGATGACAAGCCACAGGACTCTCACTACCAGCAGTTGGAATTCAGATATTTCATCAATTACATTTGTATTGCCGAGGTTGTAAGAACAGCTATGAAATTCTGTGCTTTATGTTTTTTTTGTCTACATGAAAACAGAAGTGATTCTTGATTTTTGTGGTGAAAACAATTTAAAGAAACAAATAACTTCTAACAAACATGTTTTATTGTGCATGTATTCTTCTTTAGTGTACACTCAGATCCCTTTAATGTGAATGGACTTACATGTCCCCTTCAAGAGGAAGAAGTCAAAGGTGACAGATGTAGAAACATCGTTTAAGTGGCTGGCTGTACCCTTCTCTTTGACACCACAAATCTAGCCTTGTAACCATCACTATTATTTATAGTGGTCTTTTTATATCTGTCAAAGAACCACAAAAGCTGGATGCATAGAATATATCAACGCTTATACAAATTATGCCACTTGATAACATAGCCTCCATATGCCCAGGGCCCCTCAAAAGATTAATTGCTGAAATACAATACACTGATGAGCATGATTTACAGTGTTGCCAACTTTCATGATTTTGTCATGTGTCTCATGATAATTATTCTTTTCCTTAAAGTGCCAGCTACTGGACCTAGAGCAGGGGTGGGCAAACATTTTGGTTTGAGGGCCACATAGGTAGAGCCCTGCATGAATACAAATATGTGGATCAGCATCCGATCTGCAAGAAATGGTCTGCGGATATCTGTGTTGTATCTGCGGATGTAGATATAATGCGGATATCCACAGATATCCACATTTTTGCAGGGCTCCAGCCTTGCACAGATAAAAATATGTGGATCTGTATCCGATCTGCATCTACAAGAAATGGTCTGCGGATATCCGCATTGTATCTGCAGACGCGGATATCTGTGAATATAATGTGGATAGCCACGGATTTGCGGGGCTCTACACATAGGAATCTAGGCAGGCAGGAGAAGGGGTAGGGCTGGAATGGGGGAGGGGCACTGTGCTAAAGCTGAGGCCACTGCTGAGCCCCCAGTAGGGAAGTGGTCACTGTGCTCTGGCCAGGGTGTCACTGCTGGGTCCAGGTGGTGGGAGAAGGGCATGGTTGGGCGGGGACAACGGCCATCAGACTCAAGCCAGGTCCAGCTGGAGAGCCAAAGGAAAGGTTCCTACAGGCCAGGCCATAGTTTGCCCACTAGAGTCAAGTGGATATGTGATGAGCTCAGCCTTCATTATTAAAGAAAAAAGTAAGTTTGTAACCCTCATAGCTGTGGAAAAAGCTTAAAAATGTGACCCTGGTGCATCTCACAGGCTCAAAAGGCAAAGGAAAAGAATATCAACCCTTATTTCTACATAATCTCAAGGTTTTAAGGCCAATCTCAGGATATTTGGTGAGCTTGACTCCTGATTTCTGAAGATTTGGGGTTGGCAATACTGTTTATACTGAATTTGAGAAGCTAAAATGGTTAAGATATACAGGGAGATTAGTGACATAGTTTAGATTACTCTCAACTGGCAGTACTAAAAAATGCAACCCTTATTTGTGGCCAATATGGATGTCCAGAATGTGCATACCCACACATTGACCTACTTCCACCAGTACCCTTATGAAGGTCTCAGTCAGAATGATGCCTACTGACTTTTCCATAACTGCTTTCTAAATAAAAAAGTAAAAATCTACGGTGTGGTTCATGATACCATGCCTTCATTAATGGACCCAGTAGCAAACTACACCAACCCTCCCTAGATTGTGTCTCTAGCAGATTATGCCAGTAGTACAGCTTGCCACAGTAACTATGCTTTTATTTTCCACTGATTGAGACTAAATAAAAGCATAAATCAATGATGTATTATTCATGCTTTCATTGTAATGGAATCCAGAGCACTCTTGATGATTGTAATATCTCAATACTTACTCAGGACATGAGAAAGAGAAGAAAATGGAGATAGGGGAGAAGCAAAGCAAATCAGCATTGCTATATTTTTGACCAAGGATTTTGATCTCTATCACGAGGAGAGTTCTTTTCACTTACCATCTGAAAAGAACAGCTTCTAATGAAAATTCTGATCTGTAAGCAAAGACAGATAATGGTATTTATTATGTTTAAATCTACAAAATAAAGGAAAGGAACACCATGTCAGTCATAATGCTGTTTTCAAGGTGGAGAAACCTTTTATCCTAGATCTCAGCAAGGAAGGGATATTTTATGTTAATTTTTTAAGAAGACCTTTAGATAAATGTCCATGTTAAGAAAACAACAACAAAATGTTATGATCCTTGATCTGTCTGTTGATGATGAGCCTGCGCTGGCTTTATCTGAAGCTAGTTACATTCATCTGCCTAGACTTTCATGTTCCTACACACATCATGTATAGGAAAACTGGCTATATGTGGCACATCAGTTTCTGAATAGACTGCAATGCTACTTAATGCTGTACCTTCCAGGAACCTGTGCAACACTTTAAAGTATTCCTTCTTAGGTTCAGTTCACAAAATTCCTGTAAATACTCAATTTTCATAAAGTAGAAATGTTCTTTTCCATAAAAGCATGTATACTGTACTGATGGAGACTTCACACAGTCATGTGTATAACAAGATTGTAAGGTTTGAAAAGTTGATAGGACTGTTTAGACTCAGATAAATAAAATGAATTAATGCTGGTTAAGCTTTTACACATACCTTGTTCTTTGGGGTCTTTTCTGCTTTTGACAGATATATTAAGGGTCTAGTCCAAAGGAATATTTCAATGAATCACTTGGGAAGTACGCTGCCTGGTATCTCTGAAATGAAAATCTTACACATTTTGACTGAATCTTAGGAAAATAAACACAGAATGGAATGGATTCTCAGTTCTGTGGGAGCATAAAACTTCCTGAAAGGAGATGTAAAAGTAATTTATAACTCTGAGAATTAGGCCTATAAAAATTCTTGTTAAGGAGTGAAATAAACTAGAGAATTTCCAGAGGGATAACCGTTTTAGTCTGGTTCAGCAAAACAAACAAGGAGTACTGTGGCACTTTTAAAGACTAACACATTTATTTATAAATAAATAAATAATAAACAAATAAATCCATTTATTAATTTACAAATAAATGTGTTAGTCTTTAAGGTACCACACGACTCCTTGTCTGTTTTACACAAGAGAATGTGATTTATTAGATACAATATTGAAAGTCTTACTTTGTTTTTGAGTATAGTTTAGTTCAGTAGGATCCATTTAATTTCCTGTGCATTATTTTTCATTACTCTTTAGTAAATCTATGTTGTCTGTGTATTAATGTTTGGCTGTACACTCTTAAGGCCGGGGACCTTATCCCATGTTTTCTAGACTGTTTCTAGCAGAATGATGCCTTGATCTTGAACAGGGCTTCTAAGTCCTGTAGTAAGATACACTTATGGAGCTATTTCAGATTTACATTGATCTCCCTGAAAGCAAAATCAGGCCAGTTGAATTTCATCAGTGTCAAGTTAGAGCAGAATTTGGCCCATTGTGTCTGAAGGACTGGATAATTAGGATTGCTCATCTGAACTGGCTCTGAAGTAGTTTAATATATCCCCCTTGACTCCAAAGTCACATATTTTGTTCATGACTTCCCAGCAGAGCTGGCAGATGTTTCAGTTTGTTTCTGAGTGTGAGACATGTAACGTTGTGTCTGTGACATAGGGCAGAAAAACAGGAAACCTTCACACATTCAGACCTTTCTGAAACATTTATAAGAAGCTTTAAATGTGATATTTACAAGGCTCTCTCTAAAGTTTATGGGTACTGTAGGTCCTCTGCTGTCAAACACCTTGAAAAATCTCTTCTCTAATGAGCTCTGTCATCTAAGGGAATTTAAATGAAAAGAAAAAGAAATACATTATTTCCCCAAGAAGCAATGAAAATATAAGCAATTTTCTTGCTGTTAGTGTTTGCTTTGTTTCTAAAGAAAGAAACAAACACATTGGCAGTGGATCTTCTAAATCTCATAACTTGGATTTATTTGACTTGTTGACCTTATTTAAAGCTTCCCAAACTCACCTGTTACCAATCGAGTACCCAAAACCAATGCATACATCAGGACAGTTCATTAACTGAACCTTGTGTGAAGTTGTGATAATTTACACCCGCTGAGGATCTGAGACTCCCCCACTTCCTTATTCAATAGCTTCTAGCAGCACTCATCCACTTGGGACACATTACTGTGTTGCGGCAAGTGTGTCATGGAGAGCCAGGGAGATGGCTGGATTTGGCCTGTGGGGTAGGGGTGGGCTGGTGTGTCCTGTAGAGTTGTGACATGCCGTTGAGTTTGTCGTGACCCACAAAAGGTTGAGAACCACTGGTTTTCTAGATTACAAAAACCACAATTTAGAATTTCACATTTATTTTATACCTATTTAAATATCACTTAACCAATTAATACAATTAAAATATTAATATTCTGCTGACCAAACAGCAGTCAATACCTTTCACTATCATTAAGCTACCTGAGTTTAATAAGACAGATTCTTGCATAGCAGATACATCGCTATTCACTCAAGACATGCTGTAATAATGCTTTCATTTACATGGAATTTCAACCTGAAACACTTTACAAATCATATGTATACTGCATCATTGAAAGCCTGTAGCCTCTGGGGTGGAGTGGAAATTAGCGTGCAGCTCTAAATCCCCAGGTGTACAAAATACATCATGGCCTCTTTAAAAAAATACACAGGTTAGGACAGAGCTTCAGTTTTGAAGTTTTGTCTGGTAAGTTAGGTCGACTTTATGAAGTCGACTTAATAAGGTTGACTTTAAGTCAACTTAAAGTCGGCCTTATTAAGTCAACTTAACAAAAGTCGACTTAACTTTTCAAGTGTAGACATGGCCCCTTTTTGGCCTTATTAAGTTGACTTAATGTTTTAAGTTGACTTAAAAAGGTCCAGCTAGGCTCTACTCCATGTCTCCACTGGCTTAAGTCGACTTAAGAAAGTCGACTTAAGTGCTAGTTTGAATTAAAATGAGGTGTTATTAATTCAAACTAACTTTTCCTTAATTTGACTTAAGGAGCAGCTTAAGTCTAATTAAGGAAAGCCCAGTGTAGACACGGAGAAAATTAAGTCGACTTAAGCCTCCTTAAGTTGACTTAATTTCTAAGTGCAGATGCACCCAGTGTGTCTACGACCATGATGCTGAAGAGCTGAGCCAATTTTTCCTAGATATGAAATGCCTACAGAGACATAATATTTCTGTCCACAATGTTTAAACCAGTAAACCTACTCCTTCAAGGGAGACTAAAATGTGCTTGCTACTCTATATACCACCCTCCGCCAAACCTCCATCATCAAATCCCGACACATAAGTAATTAAATGAGCCACACAGGATCAGCCCTCAATCTTCATAGCTAGGATCTTGTAATATGCACACAATGCCAGCCCACTCTTCTATCTCAAGAGGAGGAAGTGGATGAGATGTTACTAGAACAAGTATCCAAAACCACAAGACCTGGTAGTAAAGGGAAATTCCAGCCTTCTGCTGGAAAAGTTATATGGCAAAACACAAAATAACCACTAAGTTCTTGGAATGTGTTGGAGACAACTTTTTGTTTCAGAAGGCAGAAGACTAACCAGAGGAACAGCCATTTTAGGACTTAATTCTGACCAACAGGGAAGAATTGCTTATGAAGGTGAAGGCAATTAGTGTGAAAGTGACCATGAAATGATAGATGTCATGGTGCTATGGGAAGGAAAGAGTGCAGAATAAAGACAATGGTTTTCAAAAAAGCAAACTTTAACAAACTCAGAGAACTGGTAGGTAAGATCCAATGAGAAGAAAAGCTAAGGGAATAAAGTATTCAGGAGAGGTGGCAGTTTCTCAAATTGAGATCAAAGGCACAAAAGCAAAGAATCCTGATGCGAAGGGAAAATAGGAAGAATAGTAAGAGGCCAATATTAAGCTCAATCAGGAGATCTTTAATGATCTGAAAATCCAAAAGGGATCCCCCCAAAAGTGGAAAAATGGACAATTTACTAAGGAGTAGTACAAAAGAATAGCACAAGCAGGAAGGGACAAAAATCAGAAAGGGTAAGGCACAAAATGAGTCACATCTAGTAAAGGACCTAAAAGGCAATAAGATGTTCTTGAAGTACATCAGGCACAAAAGAAAGATGTAAGGAGGTTGATGCAGTGTCAACACTGCATTGCTTAGGTTGACTTTCAGCATTTCTGACTTTCAGGAGCCATCCCATAATGCCCCACACTGACAAGACAGTGGATCCCAGCGCTTGTGGGTGAGGACATGCACACCTCTGACACAAAGAGCCAACCGTACATACACACAAGCAATTTAATATCTTTGGTGGCTGTATGCCAGTGTAAGTTAGGTTGACATAATTCTGTAGTGTAGATGTGACCTTTGTGTGTGCAGGAGATATATTGTGTGAAGTAGGAGTGTCAGTGATGATCATAGTGAATTCCCAGGATGGTATATCTCTAGCCTGAGTCTGAGGAGAAGATGCTGAATGCGCACTATGCAACTTTGCAATTCAAAGGGTAGGTGTGTTAAGAAGAGAGAAAAATACAAAGTAAAATTAACTGTAAATGCTGTTTGTTCCTCCCAGTTCCATAATTCCTCTCTCCTCCAACCCTCAGAAACCAACATTCTCAGCTATATAAAGTTTTCTTTAAAAAAAAAATAACATAACTTGTTCAAACAATCAGTTAGATGCTTCCAGATATTTATTTGTAATGAAGTAGCAACAAGTCTGGAGCTTATGCTGGAAAATCTGCATGGGAGTGATATCAAGATAAAGCTTGATTAGCAGTGTATCAGTCAAGGTCAGAGGTTCTCAATTTTTTTGTGCTGGGGCCTCCTTTGAAAGTATTTCAGGTTGTGACCCCCCGCAAATGTGATGAGCCTCTCCACGTTATGCCCTGCCACCCTTCCCAGCATGCGCAGGAGATGACAATTTGCAACCCCAATAATCTTGTAACCCTTGGAGGGATCATGACCCTGAATTTGAGAACCTCTGGTCAAGACGCTGCTAAGCACCTCTGAAAACTAGTAGTACTGCTAAAACATTAGGATATAAAACAAAGAATGTAATAATCTGCAGCAGGCACTGCCATCTCTGAAGTGTGGACAATCTTTTGACACCCAGTTGCATGGAAAGCTGTAAAGGCATTTGTTGTTTCCTAACTATATGCCTGGGGGGTACTTGGATACTACAGGGAAGAGATCCATCTATGTACCTAGGCAGAGCCTGATACTCAGCTAGTCTACATTGGCATAGCTTCATTGGAGCCAATGGTACTAGTTCAGTTTACACCAGCTGAGTAGCTGGCTCATGGACAGAAAAAAAAATCACATAAAGCCCTATGCTCTGTCCAGTGTTGAAGTAAAACCAGCAGTTCTTGGTCACTGGGGTCATCTCTCAGAAAAGGATTAGAGACTTGCAGGTTTTCAGGCAATAAATCCCCAAATCCTGCGATCCTATTTGCTCTCCCACCGAGGCCCATCAATCCAAAATACCTGCATACCTGGCTCTCAGACATGCTGTCATTGGGTACCAGCTATCCTGTGCAACTCCACTGTGAGGTGTTCTAATCCAGCAGTTCTCCAATTTCTTAAACAGAGCCCCACCACGGACTTATGTGTACCAATTGCACGCCCATTCCCCTGACCCCCCCCCCCCCCAAACCACTTTCAGGAAAAAAACCCAGGGCCTACATGCTTAATTTGTGGGCCAAGGAGTAGCAACAGCTCCCCCGCAGCTCTGGAGCCCCATGTGACCCTCCAGAGAAAATGGCAGAGGCAGGGAATCTCACCTTGGTGTGGGGATTACCCTCGCGCAGCAGCACAGAAACAGCTGCCGCCTCTGGGAGCCTGCAGAGTGGCAGTGGTGCAGGGAGCAGTTCCCGCAGTGCCGGGGGCTGCTGCAGAAAGCGGATAGCGACAGTGGCTGCCAGGAGCCGCTCTCCAGCTGGAAATAGAAGCAGCTGCACAAAGTACGGCGCATGGAGCTGGACTGGCTCTGTCCCCCAGTCTGCCAGCAGTGTTGGGCCCACCACCTGCAGCAGCCTGTCTGCCTGCCCCGCCTCTGCTCCTGTCCTAAGGGTCCCTCACCCCCAACACCTGCCTGGGGCTGCCCTGCCTTTGTGCAGTGCTGGGGGCCCCACTACTGCCCAGCCTTGTTGTCAACCCGGCCCCCCTCACCCAGCAGGTGAAGATGGCTCCATCATTGTAAGTTTAGGGGTCATCGCCCCCTATGCCCTCCAAACTGCCCACAGTCCATCTCACACCCCCTTGGAGGGGCCACCCCCATATGAGAACCACTGATCTAGTCCATACAGGATTAGTTCATGCTGCTTAGAGCAGCTTTTCTGAGTAAGCTGTATCTCAAATGGGGTGGGGAAAGGAAAATGTTACAGCTCCACCCAGTGCTCCCTGGTCCTACGCCACTTTTCCATATGGACACTTGAATCTTTCGCGGGGGTCACAAAGGAAATGAGAACATCCCAATCAACTGCTTTTCCCCTCTCTGCAGCCCCACCATGCTTTTACCCAAAGTTTTGCTCATTTTTGTGCTATACAGTGGCCAGGTTGATCCAGGGCATGTGTACACAGGAAACTTTTATCAATTATCCTGGTGTAGCCAGACCAGTTCAGTTAAATGCGATAGTTATACCACTTTATTCCCTCTCCTCCCACCCAGACACTCTATTCCAGTATAACATTGGCGTTTCCCTGTTCCAAAGTGCTTCCAAAGTGACGGAGGTGAGATTGCAAAAGTGGCCTCTTCTACTGGAAGCCTTCCATTGACCTAGCTCCTGCCTATCAGGGGGGTGGGTTAGTTACAGCGCTTGGAGAACCTGGTCCCGTCACTGTAGTGCGTGTTTATGTTAACGTGCTACAACGGTGCAGCTGCAGTGCTGTGGTTGTGTTGCTCCAGCAGTTTAAGGGTAGACATAGCCTGAAATTCAAACCCTAGCTTATATTGTATTATTTCCGGTGTAGACACACACATCATCTTGGCTACAGATTATTTCTGTAACATAAGTGGCAGAGATGGAAGTTAAAGCAACCTGAGTAAGTGCTAGTGTAGATAGCGCTATATCGGCGGGAGAGCTTCTCCCACTGACTGCATCTTGCAGAGGCTGATGGGAGAGAGCTCTCCTGTCTGCTTAGAGCAAGGGTGTCCAGCTCACTGGCCCCCTGGCCAGCTCTTTGCACCCCCCTCACACCACAGCCAGCTCTCTGCTGCCCCCCAGCTAGTTCTGTGTCACCCCCCCACGGCTCTCCACCAGGTCTGGAGCTGGCTCTCTGCTGGCTCTGCTCCCCCCAGCTGGTTCTGCACCCCCCCAAGAAGCTTTCCATTGCTGTGCTGCCCCCCACTTCCCCCAGCCAGCTCTGTGCTGACCCCCAGGCTGGCTATCTGCCACTCCCCTGGCCGGCTCTCTACTGTCCCCCGTCCCCCCAAGTATTATTGCCCACCCTGGCTTAGAGCATCTCCACCATAAGTGCACCACCATAAGAACTGTAGTGGATGGGCGAGGTAGCCTTAGAGTTATACGGCAGAAAACCGTGTCCTGGGGCAGAGTGATAAAAGGAGCATTTTCTCCCCATTATGGGGTATTATTACTGTGTGTTACCGTGTGAGTAGACAATGATCTTTGATTGATCTTTGATTTTTATATGTCAATAGGACAGCTCTTTCCCCCTCCTTTAAACAGTATTGCTTCTGGCTAACTAGCAAGCAAATATGCAATGAAACACCTGTTTGCTGTGTGCGATGTACCTAGTGCTGAGTGGTCCCCTCGTGATTCATCTGCAGTGTTTGCCAGTGTCTTTACTTAGGGTGGTTTGGGAGGGGAATCCATTAAAAAGAAAGGGAAAAAAAATCAATACCATAATTAGGAAGCATTATATTGGATAATGATGCCTACTAAAGAGCAATAGTACTAGCTATATGCATGTCTAAAGTGCCATGCTTTGCCTGTCATTTGCACATGCTCGTCCACGACTTCCGGCCAAATGCCAGAACCTTCAGTGTTGTTATGTTGGTGGCGGGGGGTTGGGTGAAACTGAAGCTGGTGGGTGTAACCGCTACTCTTTATTCCGGATAAATGTAAGACGTGGTTAAGCTGTTTTTAGAATGAGACAATCCCCACACACAGACTGGTCAAAGCTGAGCTATGTGGGTGGAAGGGTTTGGAGACTAAATGAAAAGGCAGGGGGACTGAGTGTTGTTTTAGTGGAGAGGTGTGTGTAATTAGAGTGTAAGCACAGATGCCACGAGGAAAACACTGCAGCTACAAAGCAGAGAAGGCCATAGGCTCAAAAGCTTGTGTCTCTCACCAGTAGAAGTTGGTCCAATAAAAGATATTACCTCTCCCATATTATCTCTCTACAGAAGGCCACAGATAGCGAAAGCATTGGTAACATGGTCCTGAGAAAACTTAGAATATGTTTATATTGATGACGGTACGGTTGGTGCCACCAGATAGATTCTGCAGGTTCAACTGAGCAGCAGCGGAGACCCACTCAGTCAGTCTGGAAGTCAACGCCCTTAATTCATCCCCATAAAAAGATTACTGCTGTGTCCACGGGAGGGCATGTCCCATCAACGCAGCACAGCAGTGATGCTGCATTACATAGAACTTAGGAAGTCGACAGGAGATCTGTAGCTTGTGTATCTCCCATTAACTGCCACTGAATTTTGCTGGCAGTGTAGACCAAGTTTAAGAGAGAGAGCTTTTGGGCAGACTGCTGGCTGGAAAAAAAGCGTTTGAAATATTGAGCAAGAAAACTGTCTCCTGTTATTTGATTCCTCCTGTGCTCAGGAGAACAGGACATTGTGGACTTTCTTTGTAAAGAAGCAGGATGGCACCAAAGACATACCTGACTCATAGCCATTTCTCCTCCTATTGGAAATAACCTGAAGGGCCCCTGCAGGGATAACATTATATTAGGGATGATTCCAAAGTTCCATGTGATGGAGGCAGAACAATAAACTCCCTTTGAAGAACAAAGCTCCTTTTAATATGCTTTAGAAAATGCTGAAAATGTCTTCATATTATTTTGTGGGTGTGAAGCAGTTTGCACAATATACAGCACAAATGCCCTGCTTTTCCTGATGGCCAATATAGTTAATACTAGAAAAGGAGATGCAAAATCAGAGTGGCTGTCCTGAATGTGAATATGCCAGTGACGTAACACTGTGGATCCTCATTTAGCTACATGGGGACGTCACTGTTTCAGCTCACCCCCACAGAATCGGAAGGTTACTTACCTGTAAGTGTCCTTCTTTGAGATGGCCAGCTCCCATGCTCTCTAATGTATGTGCCAGAGTGCACGGTTGTTTCAAAAGTTTTTTTGCCCACAGCCTATCCCTGTAGGGTCAGCAGCCAACACCCTCTTTAGTGCCATGCTGACGGCATGGTATAATAGATGGCGCTGACCCGGTCCCCTCTTCAGTTCTTTCTTTCTGCCCAAGTGATTGTCTTGGAACTGCTTTGCTCCTTGCGATTCTCAAGTGCCTGTTCTTGTTCTCCTTTCCATCCGATTTACCAAGCTTCAAGTTAATTTAGTCCACGCTGAAATCTTCGGTTCGGAGAGTCTTAGTCTGAATGCCTGGCTAGGTCCTGCTCTGCGACCATGCTGGGCTTCAAGTTGTGTGCTTCCTGTGGGAGGGCCTTCCCGCTCAGTGACCCACACGAGCAGTGTCTGAAGTGTCTGAGGGAAGGACACAGGACTGATAAGTGCTGCATCTGCCACTCCTTCAAGCCCCATATTCAGAAGGAGACGGAGAGTAGTCTTATGGCGATCATCATGGATGCAGCATTTAGACCTACTTCAGAGCTGGCATGGACCCCGTAGGTACTGGGGTCCTCGACTCAACCCCCCCAGTTGGCGCCAGCACCACCTTGGGAGTGATTCCCATCGGC
>ML689001.1:0-17765 GCA_007922175.1 Pelusios castaneus
TGTGTGTGTGTGTGTGTGTGTGTGTGTGTGTGTGTGTGTGTGTGTGTGCGCGTGTGCAGTCCATTATACAGTAATACACCAGTTGTGAGATGTTCAAGAAAAAAAAAGCATATTACAAAGAAGGAAAAGCAGGCAATCAATAAAGCAATCTATATCTCATTCACATCTTTGAATAAATAATAACAGAATGGATCTAAAATTAGAATCTGAGTAGAAATCTGAGCCAATGTGAACATGAAGCATTTGTATTTCTCCAACCAAACCTTCATGTTTGAGATCCACATCCTCAGCTGGTGTAAATCCACTGAAATCTTCACAGATTTACATTAGCTGAGGATCTGGCACTGCCAGTTTGGGTCAGCAGATCTGAGATTTGATCTTTCTCTGTTTTGTGTTTATTGCAATATTTGCATTACCATCCCTGCAGTTCAGATAAAGGGTCGGTTGCTTGCCTGCTTACCCAGAGATGGCCCAGAATTGCTTGTGTTATAAGGAGTCAATCCTGCAAGGTGTTGCACAACTCCTGGAAGTTCAGCCTTCCTTCACAACTTTGGTTTCCAACTTCTGGCAGGATTGAGCCATATCAGCTCCATCACTGAATTACAAGGATGGATGAGAAATAGAATAGCTTGCCAGGAAGATCCTTGCGTTCTAGCAGCCTCTTCTAGGAATGTGAGTTGCAGGATAGTAATAGGGGAGCAGGGAGTAGAGGACTCTAGATTTGAGTTTGGGTTTTGCACTTGAAAACAGAACATGGTTCTTCAGTTACAAGAAATGAGCAACTAGCTTGCTTTGATTTGCTATTAAGCTTCAACAGGCAGTCTGAAGGAGGACTTGTATACTGTTAGCAGGCGACGCAAGCTGTGCTGGGTTGAGGCCTTGCTGTGTTAATGTGAAGATCACCCAGTGTATAAACTGAGCCAACTAATGTGGGACTCTACTAATTGATTAAACCTGCTTTGGTGTCTGCTCACTGGCTGGCAGATACAATTTTTGCTCCATAGGAATCCATAGGAATCCTGCACCTCTTGTTGTAAAGCCCCCCCCCAAGAGAATCCATTGTGTGTTGGCCTAAAATTCCTCAATAGCTCAGCCAAAACTTTTCTTATAGGGTTGGTTACAGAGTGAGCTGTGCATTAAGACATCTTTATAGTCCCTCTTCAGTGCCTCCTTCACATGACAGGTTTTGTTTCCCTATCCGCTTTGGAGGCTGAGATCCTGGGAGATCTAAAGCTGTATTTGGCATCTTCAAGAAACTGCCCACCAGGATTAAGTGACCAGCATCTGATTAAAGTGATTCAGAACAGATTTTTCAAACCCGGTGTATTGTTTATTCCCCCAAAGGTAGAAAGTAAGTAGGGACAAAGGTTAAAACAACAAAAGCTGATATGCATCTGGTTTAACCTCAACTTTATCCAGTGGTTAAAGTATAATTTGACGGGCCCCAGAACCCTCCTAATCTCCGGGCCCCCTTCCCGTATTGCTTGGGCCCTCTTCATGCATGTGCAAGCCCCAGCCCAGGTAGGCATTTGCAACCACTTCTCAGTACCACACGCATTGGTTATTGCTCCATAAAAATATTTAGAATTTTATATGGCATTTATGTCTATAGCAGTTACTGTCACAAACTAGCATCACACAATAAGTATTGTGATTAACAACAGTGGGCCGTAGGACCTGCCAGCAGCCAGGGCAGGGTGGAACATGCGTTCCGCCAGATTTTTCTATTTTTAGGGGCCCCTGAACTCTGGCCCCTCAAATTTGTGGGCCCCAGAACTGTGTTCCGGTGCATTCCCCCTTACTTTAACCCCTGACTTTATCCTTTCTTTGCAAGCTTAGGAGGGCTGTACTCAACCTTGATACCTATACTTTAGGGCTGAGAGAGACAAACTACCCTCTTGTATTGTCTGAGTCTCTTCTGCAGTGTATCCCCCAAGCAGGTACTTCCCACTTTTTAGGGGTTTTTAAAGCTTCAGTGTCCTTGTGGCAGCACGCTACCAGCCAGGCTGAGCTGATCCCTGTTAAGGCTAAATGGGAGCCAGCGGGGAAAGCTGGCCATGAAAAAAGGAATGAGGAACTGCTGTAGAACCTGGGAGGCCTATAAAAACTCCCAGGAAAAGGATGCTTGGGAAAGGGAGGGGCAAGTAGCCAGAGCAGGAGAAACTGCAAGCAAGGGAAGGCTGAGCCCCCAGCTGACTAAGGGCTCAGTCTGTAAGACCTTTGAGGCTGATTGGAACTGTCCGTATAGAAGGTGGTGGACAGCCCACTATAATGAAAGTACACTGGTAGAGCACGACGTGGTGGTCTGGACGTGGTTTGTGGGGACTGAGGTCCTGAACAGCCAAGGGGCCAGGTGCAAATGACTATAGCCCTTTTGATCTTAGACCCTAGCCTTGGAAAAATGAGCCTGTAAACTTAGAAGGAGCCAGACCAATAGACACTTCCCAATTAGTAGCCAACACACCATTCTTATGAGGAACCAGGGTATTTTCCCCAGAGACATCTTATCTCTAGTCATTGTTTTGTTTCTTAACATTTTGATTTAGTTCCATTCAATCAGACAGAATACTATCAAGTAAGTACAGTGAGGTACATATAATATTGATAACAAAAATCTCTCATTCTCAACAAGGGGAAGTTTTCAAAGGCACAAATAGCAGTTGGGTGTCTAACTTCCATCTCTGTATCTGAAAGTCTCCCCTTTGATTCATTAGTTGATAATGACAAAATATTCAGACTAATAGTAACTAAACTCATTCACCCTCTCCAATGTAGTTGCTGGGAAAGTTCTGATCACTGGAGCTAGGTATCAAAGTTGAGGAGAGGAGAGGAGAAAACATTAAACAAAATATCCAAATGAACAGAACACAGACTCTTTTTGGGAATTTAAATTGGTTCAATGATGTGCAGGCCCCCAACCCCTGTCCCCTGTACTACTCAATCCCTAGCAAGCATCTCATATTCCTAAATTATTGAAGTCCCAAGAAGTTTTGGCATTCTCTGCCAAATCAAGTGATATTTTTAAGCTCTGGTCATTTTGGAGTTTCCCATAGGCTACAGGAGGCCAACACACTTTGGTCCATTTTTGTTTGAGAAAACACCATATTTGTAAGACTTGAAGTCAGCAGCTTGGCTGGAGGTTAAAAAAGAGAGAACCAGACCTGAGAGAGCCTGATGGGTTATTATCATAAATAAAAAATTTTGAGGTTGGGGTCTGGGGAAAATGGTCTGGGATGGGTAAGAAAGAGGAAGGCTGTGGTTGGGAAAGGGGTGAAAGGGTAAAATGTGAAAAAGAGGGAGGGAAGGACAAAGGACACTACAAATTTTTAAATCTTATCTGAGCAAGTATCACCAAAAAGGAAAACCAAGGGGAGGAAATCAAATATAAAAAGCTAACTAACAAAAATATTCATTAATCAATATGAAGTCCTGATGTAACTAAAAAGGTGAGTGATAAAAATAAATACTAGTGTGGTGACATTGTTGCAGCATCAGACAGCACTGCAATCTACAAAGCTTCTAATCAAATATCTTAATCTTTTGGCCGAAAAACTTGTGATTGATTATAATGTACTGCTAGGATATATGGCTTCTTCATTACAGTACAGCAGGCCGGATAACTCTCATACGATAAAGATACTTTATTTATGAAAGATTGAAAATATTTTAGAGCTGCCTATCACCATAATCTCCAATGTAGGAAGGCAGAAAAATCAATGCAGAGCAAGAGTTCCTAGGGGAAAGGAAGCATTTAAAATAAAAAAAACCCCTCAAAACTCATTCTGCAGATTTGAGGTTTGTTCCATTCTTTCTGTTCTCTGGTTTGGTTCTGTTGCTTTAGTGTTCCTTGGTTTATTTGTGATTTAAAGGCAAACTGAAGTGTAGCAAACCCTGACAGGCTTTAATAAAGAGATGTACACTGTCTCTGATGTATTTGAGGGAACCTTTGCTGCTTGTGGTTTTGTATATGGTTATGGTAAATAACTATCAAGCTGATTTTTGTGGTCTGACCTTTGCTGTGAGCACTTGACCACTGGAGACTCATTTAACCTAAATAGCCCAAATCTACTCATAGCCTGGAATAAAAACAAAGCAAACAAAAGAAGTAACAAATCTGAGGAAGACCTGCCACAATGACATGTCTATCCTCTGCACTCAAGAGTTTTGTTTCATAGAGTATTAAAGAGTGTGGCTTTGACAGGCCTTAGGCCTCAGAGAACCTTGTTAGATGTTAGGTTTGTCACTGAGAGTTTCCCCTTTCCCCATGGCTGATTCCTGCAGATTCTCATAATAAATGAGCCCAAATAGGAGACAGGATGACAGGGTTGAGGCCCTGAACACAGTTAGCTGTAGCTCACAAGGGGATAGCAAACTTTACATCTTGACAGAAGGCATTCAACCTGAACTGAAGCTGGAGGCAAGATTGAGTGTCCCTGTCTCAATATGTAGCTGAGAAGCACAAGGCTCTGCTCCTAAGGGGCTTTATTTATTTTATTCTTTTGGGTAGTACTGATAAGCATTTAGGAAGAAATTAGTGTTGTGTTCGCTATCTACATAAAACCAAACAAAAATGATATAAACCAGTTAAGTAAGGCTCATTCAAAAATATTACTTGGGGCATACATTAATTTAGACTATATATTTAGTTTATGTGAACTGCAGGGTGCGGGATTGATCATTGTAAAAATTTCCTATCTAATACCTTTCCCCTGTGGGGAGAAATACACCACGGTATGCATTGCTGGGCTTGGAGCAATAATAAATATAATCCTTGATGCAAATTAAAAGCAATGATTCAGTTTAATAAAAAAAGTAAGTGACTTACCTGCAGATAGTACAGGGAAATTTTTCTGAGCTTTCATTGAACAGCCCAGCAGGATATCAAACAGGACTATATGCAGCCAATGAATTAGTAATGTCAGAAAACAAAAAACACCCAAACTCTTGGTTGAGTACCTTCAAAGCATGATTTATTTATTTATTGAGAAGAGGAGGCTTTTATCCCCTAGGGAAAATTTCATTTGTTTAAAAAAAATCCCAAATTGCTTTTATTTTCAGCAACTGAAAACCAAAACCTTTTCATTAATAAACCAAAAACAAACACCAAACACCTGGCCCCACTGAATGAAAACTGCAGGGGTAAAAAAGAATTTTTGATATTTTTATTCTTTACATTTGGTTCTCTGATGAAAAATCAATTTTCTTTTAGGAAAGCAGATGTCCTCTGTGAAAATTTTTGTTCAGTCAAAAATCTGTTGGTTTTTGGGGGGGTGGAGGTGGGAGGAGAAAGCTAGCATAATCTTTTTTTTTTTTTTTTTTAAATTAGCCCTACTACAAATATTATCATGGATGTCACATTCACAACACTCCTCCTCAGAGCTCGGGAAAAAAAAAAGAAAAAAAAAAGAAAAAAAAAAGAAAAAGTGAGACACAGAACATAAGAATCTCATCTGATTATTTCTTCTTTTGCTGCTGTTATTTATATGCTTCCTAACACACTGGCTTGTACTTTCAGGGGGGGAGGTAGGGGAAGGACAGGGAGGGCTGATAACAAAAAAGATGAAGAAAATAATGCATTCACTCAGTCACATCCTGCCCTCTCTCCCATTCCACCTTTCTGTCTCCAGTGAAATCCAAATATGTTACATTCTTTAGCTCCTCCCTTCTTTTCACATTGTCTCACACAACAACACATCTCATCGTACCCATTATACTACTTCATCCCTTCCCTCATCACCCTGCTCTCCATACTCCTAATGAAATTAATTTTCTCACCTGTTGTTGATGAAGAATGAGTTGAGGGGTGGCCTGACTAGGGCTATGTCTACACTTGAAAAGTTAAGTCGACTTTAAGTCGACTTAAAGTTGACCTTATTAAGTCGACTTAATTTTTCAAGTGTAGACGTGGCCCCTTTTTGACCTTATTAAGTTGACTTAATGTTTTAAGTTGACTTAATAAGCACCACCAAGGCACTACTCCGCGTCTCCACTGGCTTAAGTTGACTTAATAATGTCGACTTAAGTTCTAGTTCAAATTAAAACGAGGTGTTATTAATTTGAACTAACCTTTCTTTAATTCGACTTCAGGAACAGCTTAAGTTGACTTAAGGAAAGCCCAGTGTAGACGCAGAGTAATTTAAGTCGACTTAAGCCTCTTTAAGTCAACTTAATTTGTAAGTGTAGACACACCCTAGGAGCCCAGTGAACTGGACCTGAAGAAAAACCTATTCAGGCTGCCAGTACTGTCTGAGCCTTCAGTGACAGGGACATCACTTCCATTCTCACTTATAAACAAGGAGCCCTGTGGCACTTTTAAAGACTAACATATTATTTATCGCATGAGCTTTCGTGGGAGAAAATCCCACTTCGTCAAATGCTTTGACGAAGATGTTAAGGTCTTGTAGGTCAAATAAGAAATCAGTGATGCAGATTTTGGGTATTTTCTTAGAGCAATTTGTTGATTTTACATTTTATATCCCATAGCTTTGAAGAGTGGTGGTTGCCAATTGCATGCAGGCAACCTCTTCTTTCAGAAACTGCAGCCTAAACACCAACGCCCGCTTTTCAGGAAGCAACTGTGCATCAAGAATTAACTGTAGTTAGAGAGATCAAAGTAGAGGAAACCCCCTCGCTGTTTACCACAGCTCCCTCCTGAAAACCTGCATCACAAAACTAACCACAATGCAATCATTTATTTTAATACTGTTCACTGCATGCACGCTTGTAGTGGGACTCTGACTACAACCAATAGCTCAGGCTCTTTAGGTTCTTTTGGATTCAGTAGACACAGCACCAAGAAGGCAATGTAAAGAGTAAAAGCAAATCACTTTTAATAGGGTACAAGCAGGAGGGGGTGGGCGAGGAAATAGGAGAGAAAGTCCAATGCTTACACCCCTTCTGCAGATGGGAACCCCGAGCAAGGCGACTGCAGGCAAGAAGCTTAGAGAACGATGATCCGAGGTGATCAGCACAGCAGCTGTCCTATCGGTGAAGTTCCAAAGAGGAGGGGTTTGAGCATCAGTTTATATACACTTTTTTACACACTAACACACACAACTAACTTTCTTCCCACCTAGTTACTACATTAGCGTGACCCCAGGGTCATTAGAATTATTACCTTGTTTTTCTGCAAGAAAGAATAACAGCTTTGGTTCCCACCAGTGAGGGAGGAAAGACATTCCAATCCCCATTGATAAGGGGGGAAGACACATTTCAAGGCGACAGTACCAGCCTTACATCAATCAGGCAGTATCTGGGAATTGTCATATACATGCAGGGTTAAATGTCAGGGCTACGAGGCGACTTTACCCTCTACTTACCTATATATACCATTACATAATCTTCCGTTAATACTACAATGCTTTAAAAACAAAAGTTGTGAGACTATATGGCTGTGTCTACACTAGAAAAAGTTAGGTCGACTTTGTTAAGTCCACTTAATAAGGTCGACCTTATTAAGTGGACTTAACAAAGTGGTTTCCATGGACGAAGACTTAGTCCACTTTGTTAAGTTGACCTAACTGCCCTTAGGTCGACTTAACAAAGTGGATTTAAGCGTCCACACTGTGCTTAGGTCAACCTAAAGGAGGGTTAGGTCAACCTAACCGGCAGGTCTTACTAAGTCGACCTAAACTTTCATTAGGTTGACTTAAAGTTTTTCTTAATTCGACCTAATGAAAGCCTGGTGTGGACAGGGACTAAGTTAAGTTGACTTAAGCCTCCTTAAATCGACCTAACTTGCAAGTGTAAACATAGCCTCTGTAACAGTGCTATCTTGTGCGTCACACCATAAAAATACATTAGGAAATAGGCAGAAGTATAAAACCATACACCCACCCAACATTGAAGGAAGGACCCAAATTGACATGGTGAACAGTTAATGAGGTCACCCAATGGCCAAAGTCAGCATGAGCATCATGGTAATAGGATGCTGTAAAATCTCATAGACTTTAAGGCTGGAACAGACCACCATGATCATCTAGTCTGACCTTCTACACATCACAGGCCACAGAACTTCACCTTTCTGTACAAGACTTAGTATCTTGATTTAAAAATGTCAAGTTTCAGAGAATCTACCATTTACTCTAGTTCAAACCAGCAAGTGATAAAGTTCCTGGGTAACCAAATTATTCCCTGAAACACCAAGAAGAAATTTACTGTTTCTTGGTGAACTGCTTGAGTTATAAAATGTGCTGTAGAAGCTATTGTATCATTTGGTGCAGCATCTCCATTGCACAGATAATTGAGCTACACCCGTGTAACAGGGTGGTCTTCTCCTTTAAGAACCAGGAGGTCTGGTTTAGCTAGCCCTGCTTGGAGACAGAGCCCTTTTAGGAACTGATGTTTGGGTCTAGGCCCACCTGGAAAGAGGTCAAATGATTCCTAAAATCACTGAAAGTGCTCAGCTGACTGAGGAACTGTAGAATGGGAGTTGGATGAGCTCCTGTGGCAGATCCTAGAATGGTGAGGAGAGGCCCCTGTAGTGATGTGGGGTTTGTGTTACTTTGTGAGCTTGTGTTTGAAGTAAGGGTTTGATCAGACTTTGGGCATGGTGTGTGTCCTTCCTTGTCTGAGGAGAGGCCAGCAACCTACACAAGGAGGAAAGAGCATCTAGAACACTGGTTCTCTACCACTGTGTTGGGACACAAAATGTGTTGCAAAAAGCCAGGAGGTGTGTCACAGAAAATTGGCAGCTCAGCTTGGAGCCAGCTTGGGGATCCTGCCACCCTGCCACTTTCTGCAGCCCTCATTCGCCTGCTCCTGCTGCACAACACAGGCAGCAGCCAGGGCCAGAGAAGTAAAGGTATTTAGGGGCTGCAACCAAAAGATCCTGAGCTGGGTGAGGGGGGGCACTACCTGCCCCACAAAAATATATCCAGCTCTATCAAGTCAGACCACCAGGGCACCAGCCTGCACTGTCTTGACTCTGCCCCCACCTAGGTCTCAGAATGCTGCATCCTTCAGAATACCACAGCCTCCCAAGCACTCCCAGCCCAAGTGCCATGGCCATTGGCAGACTGTAGTGTGTCACACAGGGGAACGTCATCTGTCAGGTGTGTTGTGATGGAAAAAAGTTTGAGAATCACTGGTCTAGAATCCTCTCATCCCCCAGGACAAAAAGGGAATTAGTGGAGTTTCTCCTTTTCTTTTTTGTCCCACAATGCAACAAAGTACATAAGCATATGCTACGGCTATGTCCAAACTGGCAAATTAGGTCGATTTAAGGAGGCTTAAGTCAACCTAACTTAATCCCTGTCCACACTAGGCTTTCATTAGGTCGATTTATGGGGCTTCCTTAAGTTGACCTAATGAACGCTTAGGTCAACTTAATAAGAACCATGGGGTATTCGAACTAACCCTCCTTAGGTTGACCTAACCCTTCCTTAGGTCGACCTAATCCCAGTGCGGATGCATAAGTCCACTTTCTTAGGTCGATCTAAGGGAAGTTAGGTTGAATTACTAAGTCCCGGTTAAGGGAAGTCACTTTGTTAAGTAGACCTAATAAGGTTGACTTTAGGTCGACTTAAAGTCAACCTCATTAAGTTGACTTAACAAAGTCGAGCTAACTTTTTCTAGTGTAGACATAGCCTACATTTTTACCCATTGATGTCTAGAGGACTATTTACATAAAATTCAGCAAACGCTTAAGTGCTTTGCTTTGTTGAGTTGGGGACTAATACATTTGGACCAGACCTGCCTTTTGACGGTGCTGGCTGTTCAGAAATATTTTCATCATTTATACAGCTATGCCTTTCCCTATCGGTCATCACAGTCTTCTCTTTCTTTGTGATGCCTCCTTCCTTGTGGGTCCACAAATGTTGGTAGTGGTTCAGTTGCCATATTTTTGAAAAAATAATAGGGACTTATTTTTCAATTCAGAATCAAATGAAAAAGTCAAATTTGGGCTATGTTCAGAACTACTGTGGATGATTTCTGCAAGGATGGAAGGCAAAGCTCTGTAAAAAATAAACAGAGTCTTATGGCACTTTAAAAGACTAATAAATTTATTTATCGCATGAGCTTTCATGGGAGAAAATCCCACTTCATCAGACGCTTTGAAGATGGGGAACTTACAGAATGGGAGCAAAATAAATGCAGGGAAGTGTTTGACATAGGATCAGGTCAGGCTATAACAGCAAATCAAAGTAGATGTTGAGTCAAACACTGGGGAGCAGCATTGGACCCTGTAAAATGACATGGATGATTGGTGGGTCAAATTACTGATTCTTAACAGGTTGTTTGAGTTCCTCTCTCTTCTTTCGATAACACACTGTGGCTCCTAAATAAAAGATCTGTAGCCAAATCTTCTGACACCTTAGTAAATAATAGAATAATTTGTATGAATCAGAGCCTGAGCTTACACTTTATTCACAAGGACCTTGCAAATTCAAAGTGGTGAATTGATCCAACATTATCAACCTGTTCAGCAGACAATGTATTAAGATGATTTTCATGTTAGCAGTTAGAAGCAGCATCTTGATTGGTATCTCTGTACAGAATGTTTTCCTGGGGCTACGCCAATGGTGCCTCAATGTCTGATTTCAAAGTACTGTAATTGAGTGATAATTGCAGGATCCTATTTTGAATCAACACCATTGTGAGTCCTGATAAACTTTGCAACCATTTAGCTAGGAATCTGAGAACTCTAAACAATGTATTTACACTGAGAGAGACAGATATATTTTAACATACTTCATAAATTGTCTACCCCTCACCACAAGGACAACACACACACACACTTAGGTGGAATCAATTACTGTAGTTTCCTTATTTAAATCAGCCCCTCTTCTGACATGCGCTGTGTTAGCCACTTATTAAACTGGTGGTTTTTTTCTAGCGTCACTGGGGTAGGATGAGAAGCTGTGTTTTGCAGTGGGTTTGTGTTAAATTCAATAGGGCTATTAAAGATATTATTTGGCTAGGGCACTGTGGATCTGAAATCACCCCTATTATAACATAGCTCTTGGGGCTACCCTAAGTCAGTGGTTCTCATCTTCTTTTTCATTAACAGACCCCAAAGGTTTTTCAAATGGACAAGGGGACCCCTTTGGAAATCTTAGGTTGAAAATCAGTGCTATAAGTTACAATGGCATTTTGCTTTATGTTCAAGGATGGAATGGCTATAGTAGTGTGAGCTATGGCCCCTCTCCCTTCCGCCCTAGGTTCCCTGGGTATGCCCCCTACATTGGAGCTTGCGAGTTGGTCCGTGTATCGTGATGGATCAGGAAAGTTAAATGTCTTGCAAAATTTTAAGGAAACCATAGAAGGCCATTTTGTTCCCCAGGTTTCAGCGAGCAATAATTTAGAGCAGTTCCCAGCTTTTAGATATAAAAGTAGCAGCAGGCTGGCCTGCATTTCCCAATGCCCAGTCTGTCTAGGGTCAATAGTGCAAAAGAATCATTTTCACTTGTCTTTAACAACAGAAAAATTGATTTGCAGGTCTAGCAGGTTAAATGTATCTATTTGTCCAGCAACAATACACTATGTGTGTGTGTAGACAACAGATCCCCCTAAAGCTTTTGAATGGATTTCTTCTTTGTTTAATGCTCCTTCCATGAACTATGGTAATTAAAACCCAAAGCACATTGACTAAGTTTATGTATGCTTACGGAATTTATACATCACAATAAATACAGATGTCAAAGTACAGGCTAATTTGTACAAGGCCAACTTAAAGCATGTGGTTTTTAATAGACATTATAGCTATTTTAAAAGTGGCATTCTTTTGCCCTGTAATACTGTCAGATGTAAAATTTTAGAAAATAAAGATATCTAAGAGCACATCTTAGACAGTCTCATTTATACAAGGCCAACTTCAAAAGGCTTCTCTTTTATCTGCTAAAGAAATGGGCTCTTAATATATGTTGGCCCCAACAGCTACTGCGACATATGTCATACAGTTAGATAGCTCCACTTTTCTTTTTCAAAGGCTAATTATTATACGGAGAAGAATAAATTGTCAGCCTTGCTCTTGCTGATGTTTGCCTTACAGAGCAACAAGATTTGCCCACAGACATCAAAACCATAGCTCAACTGCACCCTGATAATGCACTTATTAGTATGTTTCTTTCTTTTAGATTTTATATGTTGCCTTGAATTTTTATAACTAGAACATGTTGTGGATGGGTCAAAAAAAAGTCTGTCCTTCAACTTCTATAGAGAGAGCCTGAATCTGCTATCACTGACATTTTGTAGTGACTTCAGTGGTGCAAGATCAAGATCAACATTAAACTAAGGATAAAATTCACTTCACACATATAAAATTTGGGAGGGCTGGACAGGTAAAGTCCCTCACCCCAAACTCAACATTTTTTAGAATTTGATTTTCCTTTGAGAACTTTTATCTTTTTGAGCTCAGTTTCTTGAGCAGGTGGTGCAGTTCCTTTTGGTATTCCTCAGTGGGGTCAGACAGAAGTGGTTTGTAGAACTTTGTGTTGTAGAGTTGTTTATAAGCCTCCTGATTGTAATTGATTTGTTAATGATGACGACAGCGTCTCCCTTGTCAGCCTCCTTAATAATAATGTCAGAGTTGTTTCTGAGGCTCTGGGTTGCATTGCGCTCTGCACGGCTAAGGTTATGGTGTAAGGGATGTTGTTTGTCCACAATTTCAGCCTTTGCAGCTGCCATGCTCCTGCCAGGATGCTGCTGAGCCTGCATGGTGGGAGAGGGATGGTGGGGGGAAAGCGTAGAGCTGGGAGTGGGGACTGGCTGCTTGATGAACGTCTCCAGCAGGCAGTAGTTTGCCCACCCCTTGTTTAAACAGTAACCAGCCATGTAAATATTTAAATATTTTAAACAGCTGATTACCATTTAAATTGGGGGAGCTGCTGGGCTCCCCTCATGTCAGTGCAGCTGGGCAGTTCTGGTTCAGGGGAGGTGTGAAACCCAGCCAGGGGTGGGGGGTACCCACAGCTGTGTTCAGTCAATGGCATGGAGCCCAGTGAGGGAATAGCCACAGCTGGGCTCAAATCAGAGCAGCTGGGTATCTGTGGCTTGTGGGAAGCATGGAGCCCAGGGGGCAGGGTAGATGCAGCTAGGTGCGGAGGGCAGCACAGCTTTGTCCCCCCCACCCCCCATGTCTAACCATTCTATATTTAGAACATTGAAATGTATTTTTAAATGAATTTTACATGCCTAGTTTAAACCAGGCAAGACTGGCAAACGAGTTTGTCCCAGACAAAAGAATATTGATTTGCCTGTCCACCTAGATCTCAATGCAAGGTAAGTCAAAGCCAATAGGAATTATATTTGCATCTGAAGTCAACAGGCAAAGCAAATTAACAAGAGGTTGAGAAAAAGGACCCAGTGCCAGGACAAGCAGCAAGAATACTTTTCAAAGAGTTTGTGGACTATAAGAAAGGGGAGAAAAGGCATTGGTTATTTAGCACTGAGTGGGGAGATAGATGAGCACTTTTTGTATCCGTGAAAGCTGGATCCTTGCCGCAGGAGCTGGTGACTCAAGTTTCTCACCTAAGGCAACCTCTAACTCAAAGTCAAAGTCTAACTCAAGTCAACCTCTAACTCAAGTCAAAGATTTTAGCCTGCTAAAGTTATGCTTAGCTCTTAGAAGAATGTTATAGTTTTCTTTCATTTGTAATCATATCTATTTCTACTGCCCTTACCTAGTATCATTTGAATCTCCATCTTTGTTAATAAATTCCTCTTTCTTTGGTCACAAATAGATCTCAGTGCTGTATTGCAAAACACTGTGTGAATTCTTAGTTGAACCAAGTAAGCTGATGTGTGTGCAATGTGTTTGGAGGTAGTGAACTTGGTTATTATTGAGAATTTCCAATGAGGGGGCTGGATACTACAGGGAAATGCTCTTCAAGTGGACTTGGGAACTATGGTGCAGATCATGCAGGAATAAGGGGAGACCCCAGAGTGGATTAACTGTTAAACATTTGAACAGGAAGATTCATCTCCATAATATAAAATCAATATAATATGAAACAATTACTGATTTTCTTTCATGAAAAAGTGTATTTAAAATATACTTATCCTTATAGTAGCACATACATGGCCAAATTGTGCCTCAGATACATACAATTCTGAATTAATTAAGGCAAAGTAAAGGGTGGCAGAATCCCAAAAAGTTTGTTGCGGAGCAATCACTTTGTTAAGCTCCAGCAAATCTCTTTTGCTAAGACAAATTGATAACAAAGTCACCTATAGCTCTGGGCATCCAAAAAGTTTCACACTGGGTCATCTAGGTGAGTTCCCTAACCACTGGACTACGTAGTCACTCTCTTTTGCTCTTTCTCTGACCCTGTGAATATGTAAGTAGTTCATACAAAGTGGCACAGCTTCAACAGGAGAGACAGAGAGTTGTACTGTAGACTACATTATAGCCCATGTTTAGGGCCCTCACTTGAAGGTAGACAACCTGGGTTTGGGTTCTTGCTTTGAATCAGAGAATGGAAGGATCTGAATCCGCATCTACCATATCCTTTGTATGAATGCAACCAATGATTAATGGGATGAGGGAGGGCAGACACTAACACCACCACTTCTGTGTTTTTTGTTTGGCCCAAACCAGTAGGCCTGCTTTTAGATGGCATCTGAGCACACCTATCAGATCAGTCTCTGCCGATGAGGGAGTTGAGGGGATGCCTAATCTAAGGATTCTTTGCTCTGAGCACTCTCAAGAGATATGTGGCTGGGTGCATGAACACTGGCAGAAATTTTACCAGGAGAAATAGTTCCTAGGTGGTATGGTGATACAAATAATAAAACTAGGGAATGTAGGTGCCCACAGGGTTAGGTGGCAGCTGTGCAGGTGTTTTGAAGATCTAAAGTTTGGACATAAATGCCTAAAATGGCAGATAGGGTAAGTGTTAACTTCTTAAATATTTTTTCAAAATTTGTGTCGGTTTATAATCACGCATACATGAGAGAGAGAGAGAGAGAGAGAGAGAGAGAGAGAGAGAGAGAGAGCGCAAAATAACCAATAGCCCCTGTGGTGATTTCAAAGATGATTGTTAAAACACTTTAAAGTTTAAAATAACCTCACCTACCTGTCTACATTTTTTAATCCTACAAATGAAAACAATTGGCCAACCTGAAATAAATGAGTGTAACTTTGATGGAGTTGTGCCTGCTTATAATCAGTGGTGAATTTGACCCTTTAATTTAAACCCAACTTTCCTGCCCCCATCCAATTTATCAGTGTTACTTGAGATTTTTTTTTTCTGAATTCAGTAAAACAAAACATGAACACCCCAAATCTGATGTCTGATGAGGACAGTAGTCATTGTTAGTCATAGACTTTAATATATTAAGGTTGGAACAATTAAGCACAACAAGGGTGTGGTTGCTATTATGAGATAATCAGTAGGCATTGGAGTTTTTATTCATTAGGGTCACGGCATTTATGTAACTACACCCACAAGAGCTGTCTTATTGCAATTCTGTAAAGTTTCACAATAAGAAGCAAACATACAGGGCCAGATTGATCATATACGCAAACCAGGTGGTTGCCTAGGGCACCAGGCTTTAAGGGGCACCAAATTAGATGAAAGGGATTATTTTTTTCATTTAAAAAAAATATAGTAATATGTTCATTCTTGACTTTCTCATTTTTTTCTATATCGAATGTGGGGTGGGAGGTGCCAAAAGTCATAGTTCGCCTAGGGCACCAAAAACCCTTGGGCTGGCCCTGCAAACATATATAACTTTTGAACAAAGACAATAAACAGCAGTACCATCCCCACATCAGGTCTTTGCAGTTAGTACCAGAGGAGAGAAGAGGGGTTGGAAATAATTATCATAGTGATTGGCCTGCATGTGAAAACACAGGGGGTCCAAACTCCTCTTCCAAACTTCAGGCCTGAGGCCTATCTCTGAAATTAACCAGAGTGGAATACCCTCTTTTACACATCCAAATTTAGGGGAAGCTTGGATTTGAATCCTAGCTCCACAACTTTACATGAGCTTTATGCTATTGTGGCAATTGAAGTCACTCAAATATTTTTTGTGTGTAATTCGCTAGGTATTTTAAAAAGCAAACTGAAAAACGAATTGCATTATGTGGTGTCATCTTGGCTATGTCTACACTGACAATTTAAGTCAACTTAAGGAAGCTTAAGTCGACTTAAATTAAGCCACATCTACACTAGGCTTTCATTAAATCGACTTAAGAAATTCCTTAAGTTGACTTAATCAAAGCTTAAGTCGACTTTATAACTATCACTCATTAGGTCGACTTAACTCTTAAGTCGACTCCTTAAGTCAACTTAAGGTTGGTGTGGACGTGGAGTAACCCTTAAGTCGACTATATTAAGTCGACTTAATGGTGGTTAAGTCGACTTAACAAAGTAGACTAAGTCGATTTAAAGTTAAGTCGACTTAGTCCACTTTGTTAAGTCGACTTAATAAGGTCAACTTAAAGTCGACCTTATTAAGTCGACTTAACAAAGTGAACCTAACTTTTTCTAGTGTAGACATAGCCCTAGAGAGTTCATGGTTCATGGGCAGAGTTGGAACCTTCAGAGACACTGCAAAGGGTCCCTACACTTGACAGTGTAATAACTGATAGCAATATTAGGCTGTTGTCCTCTACATGGATCGGCACTATAGGGGGAACTCTCTCACACACACATGTACCACCTCTTGTCAGTGAGTTTCTCATCTATTTGCTGACAGCTGAGGAATTGGAGACTCAGGTGTCTTGGGTTCCATTCCAACCTCTGGAGGGGAGTCTGTCTAGTGGGCACAGAGTCCTTTCTCCTTCTCTATCTAACCAACCCTTTCTGCTCTGTCCCCTCCATCTTGTCTCTGAACCAGTGCTGTTTCTTCCCTGTGTCTGGCTTCTCATCCCAGTCCTTTTCTCATTTAGCCAGTTCCTGTCTCCACTCCTCAGGCTTTTCATCCCAACTCCAGCCTCCTTGCCCAGCATGTTGTAATCTCAATCCCCTGGACTCTGTACTAGGCCCAGTCTCCCCTCGAGACTCCCAGTCTCTTTAGCCAGCCAATCCTAGTCCTCCCTATGTCAGCACCATCTGATCTGTCTCTGTCTCCCCCATGCAGCACTCCAGTCATGTCCTTTCACATTCCCTCTCCCCACTGGGTTCCAGTTCCAAGCTCAGTGTCTCCCCCAACTCACCCACAGTTCCTTCTCAAAGTCTCTTTGCCCAAACAGGCCCAATTCTCCTCCACCCCACAACTCAGCTCTTTGTCAGATCTATCTCCTATCCTCTTTCCTCCCATCCCACTTGTATTCAGTCCCTTTCTCCTTCCCAGTTCTGACCCTATCTCTTGCTAACTCCTCATCTTATCTCACTCTTCCCCCTGCCTCACCTATTGGCTCTCAATCTTCCCTTGTTCTCTTCCCTGACTCCCAGCTCCAGTTTCCTTGCCCATCCAGTTGCACTTTCTCTCCCTTTCCACGACTGTCTCAAGTCTCACCCTTAGCAGCTTTCCCAACCTACTCTCCACCACCCTCACCATTTGTCTCCTGTGCATTCAAATCAGGCAGCTTCCTTCCCCAGACATCCCAGTTGGAATGAAAGCTATGAAGAGGTAGTTTCTCAGGCTATGTCTACACGAGAAAACTTGTCCCGCAATAAGTTATTGCGGGACAAGTAAAGCGCAATAAGTATTGCGCTTTCTCATGTACACACGTGCTCTTTCTTTCGCAAAGGAGCATTCAACCTTGGAATGCTCCTTTGTGAAAGAAGAGCAGTGCATGGTGGGCACCTGTCCCACCATGCACTGCCCACAGCCAGCCCCCTAGCCCAGCTGCAGGGCTTCCGGTGGCAGGGGGG